>JALQPE010000037.1:0-28642 GCA_030407315.1 Asparagopsis taxiformis | reverse complement strand
GTCCGTTATAACGAGAATGAATCGGTTGCCACGCGTGGTCTTCGTCAGCGGACCTAGTATGTCGATACATAGGTGTCGTCAGCGGCTCCGTAGCCGGAAATAAACGTAGCGGGTTCGTCCGTTTGCGAAGCTTCACGCGGTTCTTCGCACATCCAACGCAGTTTCGTACCGTTGCGTGGATGTCGGCGGCCATCGCGGGCCAGTAGTACGTCCTCCGTAGGGTATAGTACATACGCGTTTGTCCGGGATGTCCAGCGAGGATGTGGTGGTGCGTTAACTCCAGTAGCCGCGGCCGTAACGAAGCCGGCACAACGATTTGTGTACGTCCCTCGTCGTGAGGGTTCCGGCGTCGGAGTAAGCCATCGTGGCCTTCGAAGAATGCAGCGTCCTGCGTGTCGGACTGTCGTGTCAGTATCGTTTGACAGAACGCGTCCTCGCGTTGAGCTTCGATAAGCTCGTCCCTCGTAATGGGAAGCTGAACGTCAGCTGGTGGCACGCGTGCCGAATCGTCTTCGGCAGCGCGCTGTTCGTCGAGGAAATCCGGTTCCTCGTCAAGAACGTCATCGAGCGACGCGTCGCGGTTGAACTCGAGGCCATCGTGGCCAGCCGTCGTGGCTGATGTTCGTTCATCACGAGTCTCATTCGACGGGTCGTCGTGACCCCCGGCATTCGTCGCCTTTTTACGTACGGACGTCGATCGTCCTTGCCCATTTCGTGTGGGTTGTCGCCGACTGCGAGTCGTCACGAGGACCGCGTCCCCGTACGATGGTACGTCATCGTCGACGGGTCGACCGTCATCATACGTAGATATCACACGTGATAAAGCGTCAGGTACCTGGTGCACGCGCCCAGGTCTGTACGTAACTTCGAAATCGAATTCGGCAACGCGTAGCCTCCATCGTAGTAGTCGTCCGGACGCGTCCGTCAACGTCATCAGCCAACGTAAGGCTTAGTGGTCCGTACGTACGGTGAACCGCTGACCCTCTACGTAGGGTCGGAGCGACGTTATCGCCCAAACGACGGAGTAGCACTCGCGCTCGGTCGCCGAGTAACCGCGTTCGGTTTCGTTAAGGGTCTTCGACCAGTACCCAATCGGCACCCATTCGTTGGGCTTATCTTCGTTCTGCTGCTGGAGCAACGTAGCTCCCAGGTGATACGCCGACGCGTCGGTATCGATCATGAACGGACGTCCCGCCTTCGGAAGGTGCAATACTGGTGGCGACACCAGTATTGTCTTCAACGTTTCGAACGCATTCGTTTGCGCGTCCGTTGGGTTCGTCCAATCGGGGGAAGCGTCCTTCTTCAACATCGTGTTGAGTGGCCGAGCGATCTCGGCATACGCCTTTACGAAACGGCGGTAAACGTTGGCCGCGCCCAAAAACGATCGACATTGCGTCTTGTCTCGCGGGAACGTAGCCGTACGAAAGGCTTCCTTGTTCCGTGCTGCGACGTGCAGCTTCCCTGGGGTAATCACGTGCCCCAGGTAGTCAACTCGTGGTTGAAAGAACGAGCACTTCGTGATCTTTAACGTTACTCCTGCTGCGCGTAGCAGGGAAAGCACCTGGTCAACGTGACCCAGGTGAGACTCGAGGTCTTTCGAAAAGACGATTACGTCGTCTAAGTAAACAAGGCACGATTGCCAACGTACTCCGGAGAGGATTATGTCCAACGTCCGCTGAAACGTAGCGGGGGCATTTCGTAGCCCGAATGGCATTCGCACGTAGCGATACGTTCCCATGAAAGACGTAAACGTTTTCTTATCACGGTCCTCGGCGGAGACGGGCACTTGCCAGTAACCGGCGTTACAATCGAGTGTCGTGAAGATGGCGGCGTCGCCCAACGAATCGAGGCAGTCTTCCATACGAGGAAGCGGGTACGATTAAGCGATCGTTTTCGCGTTCAAACGCCTGTAGTCGACACAGAAACGTAAGGATCTGTCCTTCTTCGGCACCAACACGATTGGTGGCGCCCATTCGCTGGACGCGGGTTCGATAACCCCTTCGTTGAGCATCTTCGTGATCTGCTCCTCGGCTATCGTACGTAGAGCCGGACCCTGACGATAGGGCATTGAACGTATGGGCCGCGTGCCCGGTTCGAGTTCGATTCGATGCTCCGTAGCATTGATTTCGCCGAGGCGTCCGCTCGTCCACATTGACGAATGTGTGGCTAGCATCTCGTTGATGCGCTTTCGTAAGTCCTCGTCGTCGAGGTGCGACAAATCGATTGTCGACTGCCAATCCGTGGCGGGGTCGTTCCCCTTTTCGTTGACCGACGGGTCTGGCGTTTCGTCGCCCAACCCGTTCGGATTTGTCCGCGTCGTCGCGTCGACTAACGGTAGGTTCAAAACCTTCGCGAGGGCTTCGCCGCCCTCACGCTTGAGTGGGACGATTCCCAACGGGGAGCGTACCGCGTACGCAATCGTTGCGCCTTTCGGCAATTCGCGGTCCTTCCTCGTGAAGTTCGACACGATGATAGAGAACATCTCTCTCGGTCCTACGTCGACCACTCCGTTGGCTATGCGCAGCCCATGCCGGAATTGCACCGACGCTTTCGGTTCGAGGAACACGAGTCCGGTCCCATCCGTCGTCACGTTGACGGTCCGTTGCGACATCGCCGGTACACGCGTGTACTTCGTCAGGCGAACCGAGAACGTTCGGCTCGGCCTATTCGAGGCCGCGTTACGCTCGCGGCGCTTCGGGTGTTCCACGTTTGGATTCGTCTCTTCCCCCTCCTCGTACGGAGTCGTCGTATCGCCTTCCGCGATAATGGGTATCGTATCTCCCCGATGGAGTTCGATTGTCTGCGCTCGACAGCGTATAGCATCGACATGCTTCGACATGAACGACGTACCCATTATAACGGGAACAGCCAGCGTGTTGGCTACGAAGAATTTTACGCGGAACAGCGAGTTCCCCAGCCTGACACGAAGCAGGATGGCGCCTTCGATAGGCAAACGTCGCCCGTTGGCGTCTCCGAGCTTCGGTAGCTCTTCGTCACGTAGACAGCGGCCGACCCAGTCGTAGGGTAGTAAACTTGTTCGTATCAAGTTGTAGCCGCTGCACGTACCCATCGCGATGGTAATCGCCCTCATCACGTTGAGGTCTAGTCCGATCGTTCCGGACACGATATAATGCTTCGACGCAAGTAGGCACGTATGCCCGTCGTGGACCAACGGTTCGGTCCTGACCGGCGCGCGGTCTACGTCTTCGCTAGCGATTCGTCGCTTCACCGTATGAGCCCGTATGGCTTCTTTTGCGTCGACACGCTTCGTATAAGCCGCGTGCTTGGCTTTCTCGCGCTCGGAAGCGTCGTGCTTCCGGGTAGTGCGTCTCGCTCGTCTGCGAGGCTTCCTCTTCGTGTGAGGTTCGGTTGTCGCGTCGGACTTCGTTTCTTCCCCCACGTCGGGTGTCGTGTGACTCGAGTTGGCCTTCGCGGCCGTGAGCTTTACGTAACTCTCGTCCGTCGGTGAGCCTGCGGAGGACCAATCATCGACGTCGGTCTTCCCCCTTTCACGTAAGGGTTCAGGCGATGTGGGTGGCTCGTGACCTACATCGCCTGGTCGTTTCCCGGCGCAGGGCCGTTCGACACGTCGTCGTCGTGAGCCCACGAAGCTCGTTCGTCATCGTGACTCGTTTCCACCTCGGGTGGTGTCTCGTCAGCGGAGGTCGTCACGTAGACTCCGCTGCGGCCATTACGCTGGCCATTTCGTTCGTTCGCCCACGGGCGGGGGTCACGTCGGTCATTACGAAAGTCGCCGCGGCGCCTGTCGAAGGGCCTTCCCCCGTCACGATTGGGGTTTCGGAGTATCGTAGGCGGCGTGCCGTACCTCCGCGGGGTCACGTTCCCTCGCTCACCAGGTCGTTCCTGGTTACGTTTGGCCATTCGTTGGCGGAAGTACTCAGCCTGACGTGGGTTGCTCTTCACGTGGAAGAGGTAGTACTTGTACGCAAAAAAGATCCGTTGATCTGGCGTCAGACGCGGACACGTAAACGTCGAGTGGCCATCTTCGCGGCATGACCAACACGACAGCGTCCAGTAATCATTCGGGATTACGGAGTGCGCCAATTGCGTCTGCTCGCTCGTGAGCTTCGGCACGTCCTCGCATGGACGGTTCAATCGAGCTTCGAGCTCGTCCGGCTTTTCGTTTGCCGTTTTCGTATCGTTGGGCGGCGGCCCGTTCGTGAAGAGTATCGCCTCTAAATTCTCGGCAACGTGAGCCGCGGCGAGCGATACGTCGTCATCATCCCTCGCGGGGATGTTCGGGTTACCATCGTGGTAACTGGGCTCGCTAGCCCGTTCATTACGTAAGCACGCGGACTCATCGTAGTCCGCGAACTTCCTCGACTCGTGGTCGGAAATAGCCAACGTAGGCTTCACCGGAAACCGCACTTTCGGCTTCGCGGCTGACGCGACAGCTGCCGTACGTGCACGGAAGGTCGTTCCTTCGGCCGTCGCCAATCGTCTCACAACGGTGAGGTCGTTCCTCTCTCGTTCGGGAAGTGACCGGAGTCGTTCCGTCACGGCTGCCCGCGTCGAGTGCAGCAAACCACGTACGTAGTGGTGAACGAGGATTCGATCCGTAAACACGTAGTTGCACGCCCGCGTGGCGGTGTCGAGTCTATCAGCGTACTGATTCTCGTCCTCGTTAGGACTCTGCGTGATCATCGTGACCTTTTCGTAGGCCTCCTGCAGCACGTCGTCTTGCAGGTACCGTTTAATCAACGCGTTGATTACGTGAGGCCACGAGAACCTCTTCGTCGGATCAGTCGTGATCACGCCAGTCGTACACTGGGAATCGTAGAACCGTCGGGCGTCCCCTTCGAGGAAGAAGTGCAGCGCACGTACTGCCACTCCCTCGCACACTCCGAGTGTGCTGAACCCATCACGTATTTGGGCGAGGAATCCGAGTAACGTAATCAGATTCCGGCCGGAGAACGGTTTCAACGTAGGGAAAAGTCCCTCCAGCTCACGTTTGAGCTTATGTACGCTTTGACTCTCGTTCACGTAGAGATGTTCACGTACATCGTTAAGTCGGTACATGCGGTACGACACCACGTTCGCAAATGCGTCGAGCATTGTCGTGTGCTCTGCCAACGCGTGGCAAACGGGTCCGAGGGCGTTCCCTGGTAAGCGTACCGCGTCGGCACGTTCGTTTTCGTGGCCTCGCGTGTCCGTCGTGCCGAACGTACCCAGCCACGGAATGTACGTTTCACGTGGCGGGGGAGCTCTCGTATCGAATTGCGCAGCTCGTGCTGCGTCCGCCGACTGCGCGTGGTCTGGCGTATCGTTAAAACGTAATTGCCTTCGTGGCGTCTCGTTGGGGTTGGCGATGGCTCGTTGCACTGTCGCCCCCCTTCCGTACGTTGTCGGGGTCGTCGGACCGGATGTTGGTGGGTATCCTCCCGGAACGGCCGGGGAGGATTGCGAGTTATAGGCGCGCGAGCCTTCTTCGTAATTCGGATCGCTTCCGCTCGGCGGAGCGGAACGTCCGGCGACGATTTCGTTGAATACTACGACAAACGAGTCGAGTCTTCCCTCCACGGCGGATAGGCGGTTTCATAAGCTTTCGTTTTCCCGTTCGAGGGTCGCTGAGCGTTCACGTAACGCACGAGCTTCGCGCTCCGAGACTCCGAGTCTCTGCCTTACGGCTTCGTCGACGGCCGCGTCGCTCGCCCTTTCGATGTGACCTCGAAAGTCTTCGTACACTACGCATAGTGCCGTGGGAGTCACGTTCCCTTCGTTGAGCTGACCGCGCGTTGCGGGGTCCATACTCACGGACTCAAACGGGCTTACCGTACGTGGTAGCTGGCCGATCGCCTCGGTATCCGGCGGGATAGATCGATCAGTCGCGAAGATCGCTTCTGCTGACAAGGCCACGTCGGCTTCGGCGTCCGCTGACGTTGGCAACGGTTGCCTGGGCGACGCGCTGGAATTCGACACAGCGTAATTCATAGACCGTCGTCTGTAGCACGTAGCTTTCGTTTAACGTAAAAGAGCTCAACCTCGTTGGTTGTCGTTATGCTCGTAGCAACTTCTAGGTCGAGAGACCAGTGTGGAACGATAGTTCGGTGACGAAGTAGCTGGTACGAGCTAGTGGACACGCTGTCCTTACGAAACGAAACGAGCAGTCCACCCGCTGGTGTTTGACTGTATTGTTAGAACGGTAGAAGGTAGAGTGGTTAGCGAGTAGACACGAGCGTCACGACGCAACAATCCACGCGAGGATTACGTTAGCAAACGAGGTGGTACGTCACCGGAGGCGCTCTCAACCAAGCCCGGAGGCACTACACGCAATCAGCCTTACGTGCGGCGATGGGTAGGGAGTACGCAGCTCGACGGAGACGAAGCCTCGCTAGGCAAAACGTAAACGTAAAACGTAGAAGTCAGTCGTAGACTAGAGCCGTTGCTCGTTCGATGTATTGTCCCCTTTCCCTCCCGGCACGATGCCAATACCTATATGGCCACGATGGCATCGCTTTACAGTGTAAACACTGTTCGTAACGTCCCCGAATGGGAAAGGACCTTGTGGGTCACACGTAGGGACCCGTTGGTCCGTTGGCCGTTGCCAGTACGTTCGTTGCACACGTGTGCCGGTTGCGCGCGCGCATGCGCCAGCAATGTTCGTGCATTGCTGTCGCCGGTCGTGTCCGCCGAAATTCGAATTCCGCGGAAAACGTAAATATTTGCAATTTCGGAATTGCCACGTATACTACAGCGCGCAACGCAGCTAGCACGCAAAGCATTTCCAGAATCGACGATTGTCCGCATCTGGGCCGAAGCATACGCGGCGCGCAACGCGAGCGGGCCACCTAGCGATGTGGAAACCCAACGGGTGGAAATAGACGCGAACCGACGCTACTCCGTTGGTCACGCAACGCGCGAAATCACTAACGGCAAGCCGACACGCTTGCGTCAACTTCAGCCCAAAGATCGTCGACAGACCGCCGCTGATGGTTACCAGGCATGGTGAGGGACGGGAAGCGAATATATCCCATCAACACCAGGCGTCGAATCGTCACGCTCAGTACTACACTATGCGACCGTCGACCGCGCGCACCAACACACCGTCGGAATTTTTTCGCATGCTGCGAGCCCCTTGGGCCCGCGAAGTACGCCGGAACCGTCGAGCAAGCCGACGCGTATCGACGCCGAGACCGCGACCGCATGAGCGGACTCTCCTGATGCGTCACTTGTACGCCGTCCGCATCACTACCCGCCCGGGCCGGCTACCCAGGCCAATGAGCGCCTGCTTTTAACAAGGGAAGCCAAGTTGTAACCGGTGCTCCATACCGAAGAAGTCAACGAGAGCTGCTCCGCACTAGCCGATGGCCTACCACTATACGTTCGCCACGCAAGGCTTTCGCGCCGTCATTTACCGCGCCACTCTTTCGCGCAATCGTTCGCCGCACAAATCTTTCGTACCGCCGCATACGCCGCCCAACGCTGTCGCCCTCTCGTACACCGCTCCGCGCTTTCGCCCTGTCGTTCGAAACGCGACGCGCGCGCGAACGAGCGTCTCACACACCGAACGCTGAGGACTGCCTCGCAGCCTAACTGTCGTGTACCCGCCATTGGAGTCGCAGGGGCGCACCAACCCGCCAGTGCACATTTCGCGCGAAAACAAGGGGGCTGGTCAACGATCGGGCGCCAGGCATGCAGGGATGGCCCAGCGGGTTGCAAAATGAGGCCATCCCAAAAAAACTCAACCGCCGAGGGATTTGCACCGGATTGGGCCAAACGTGTCGAGCCGCCGCCGAGTCGACCCCCTCATCGTGACAAGCCGTCCGCTGCTGGCACCATCTGATTGGCTGACTACTTCCGTGCGCACGAGGGAGCGTGCGTGCGCTAGCGAATGACGTCATCGAGTTGGCCACCCTCGCGCGAGCGCAGCGCTGAAGTCCGCCGTCGGCCGCCAAAAATAACGCGCGGAAATTGGGTTCGAATGCAGAGAAATAACCGGGCCAGAAAAAAAATCGAGCCAAAAAAATCGCCCAGAAATTGGACTCGATTTTGCCACGAAAATCGGGCCATTTGATCAAACTGAAAATATCGGCTCAGAAATTCCACCTGGAATTTTTGGCGCCAAATTTTTGATCAATCCGTTCCTGGCCAGCCCTACGTGACGTCGCTAGTGTCTATCGGACATTAAAATTTCCTCATATGAGGTCAACCCTGGCCTCATATGAGGCAGAAAAAAATCTACTAGAAATTATTAGAATTTAGCATTCCCTCTTTATATCGCTTTTATAAAACTTCTAACGCAAGCATTGCATTGTATAAAGCATTGCTTGCCTTTCGGACACATGTCCTCATATGGCTGAGTGGTTGGCACCTCTCGGGAAAGCCAGAGGGCGGAGGTTCGACTCCTCGCTGAGTTGCTTGGGCAGCTCGAAAATTCTCTTCGGAGAACTCGCCGATTCTTAGTTGCAACTTCTGCTTTAGGATGCTTACGCGCCCACTTGAACTTGAGACAGTATAAGGTGACATTTCATAAAGGGGAATTCCGCCATAAGCAGAAGTTTACTGAGCAAGTCGAGAACGCCAGTCAGAATCGGAGGGGGCTAAAGGAGTATCTCATTTTTCTATTTTGGATACCAATGCGTGACTAAAGGGCGTTTAAAGCACCCATAGAGAGAGCATACTTAGTAGAAAGGACCTTCGTAGGAAAGATCGTGACACATCTCGACATGCTTTTTAAAGCAATCACGACCTGTCTGATGGTGACAGATAAAGACATCCTTTCGGTATAGTCGTTTGCAAGTGGAGCATACGAACTTCGACTTCTTCGTTCCCTTGCAAATATCGCAACGACCTTGATAGATAGCATTGCTATCCCTACCATTGGAAGTCCTGCGAGTGCGAGTAGTCGGCGTCAAATGAGTTCCAATGCCACTACCGCTCTCCATCTCTTCCACATCAGGTGCATCTGATTGTCGCTGACGTAATCCAATTGCATCCATGGAGTTGTCAATCAGTCCTTCAGCCAATTGGGTATAGAACTGATGAGGTGTCATCCTGCCCCTGTTATGCATGGCTCCACAGTACAGCTTCCAGGCATCCACGACGCATATGGCCAAAAGTGACGTGTTGACACGTGCCGACCATTCTTTGACCTCAAATTTCTTCTCCAGCATAAGGTCATCTTGGCGACATCGGTTGTGACGGTCCACCTGCGAACACGTCGCATAATATGTTTCACATACTTGCGGGATCTGAATGTCAATTTCCTCCTTCCATGTCCTGCCATTTCTGCTTCGATAACGCTCTCGGAATATTGGCGTCCCAGGCTGAGTAGTACCGGCTGTACTAATAAAGTACCTTCTGTCACGGTCGATCCACATCACTGCCATCAGATCCGGACCATCTCTATCTTTAGCAACCATAGACACGTGTTCACCCTTTCCAGTGACTTCCAAGTGGGACAAATGCTGGAGCGGGTATCCCTTTGTAGCATTCTTGACTACACCAGTGAAACGTAGCCCATGCTTGAGTATTTCTGCCGTTTCAACAGAGGAAAAGTATGAATCGGCACACACGAGGCGATGAGTATAAAACCATGGTTCGACGAGCCTTAATGTGACGGCAGCACCATGCGTCGTTTCGGACTCGAATGCTTTTCCACGTGTCTCCTCAGCTGACATCACAACATCCATCCTGAGAATGATGCCACTATTGCCACATGATGCAGTTTTCAGCTCACATCCATTCTCAGGCTTACGGTCCATCGCGACGTAATGTGGGAGTCCGATGTCGATCCAGTCACCTCCCAGACCATACCACCTTGACATACTCTCATCCACACATATAGAATCTGAAGGGAATACCTGAGAGCTTCTGTGGTCATTGATGGCGGTGATAAACTCAGATATGACACCCCACCGGTCAGTTTCGTCACGAACCTTGGAGTATGTCACGTATTGCCTCAGCTCTTCAAACCGTTTGCGTGACATGATGTGCCCGAGCATTGGTGTGGGGATGTATTTAGTCCCGGATTGACTACTCCAGAGAGAGCACCTACCACTGAACTCAAATCGTGACATGAGTACAATGACTCCAAAATACTTCAAAATCTCTCCCAGCGAGGTCGATTTGAGATTCCGCTTTTCCAGCTCGTAATTGGAGTATGACACGATAATACTTAAAAATCCCATCGGAAACATCCACTGGAAATAGTCATATGGTGTCATATCTGATGGACCGTGCCCCTCAGATATTATCTCATCCAATGGCCCAATCACCCTCCACGACCGATTGGGGCGCCAACCATTCATTTGCATAGATACATCAGATACAATCCATTCCACGTCATTGCATATGACAACCGGCTCATCGGTTGACCCAGTGTCACATGGCTGAGTATTAACACTCGTACTCAAGTCACGCTCTTGCGGCGTGACTGCATCTGATTTTTCGGCCTCATTCCCGTCACTCCCGGTGTCTTGAGCTTGATATCTTCCTTCGGTCACACGGTCTTCTTCATCACCTGCAGGTGCCTTCACACTGCAGAGACGCAGGGATGTCACCTTGTTACCATCGGCCAGCTCCCACTCAGCCTCGATAGATGTCATCATTCGCTTGTTGCCTCTCTCCTTAATGACTCGAATGACAGTTCCGGATATCATCTTTGTCTTCCATCCGGCGCCATACATCCTGCGACATTTGGAGATAGATGTCAGTTGTCTGGCAGGGGCGAGAACCCTGTTTCCGACAACTTGGCGACAATCAACTGGTTTCACCATTTTTTGTGATTTCAGGATCGAGATTGAGTTGACGTAGTTTGCTGATGGAAGGATTAAAATTTCAGCATTCACTCTGCCCTGCCATATCATTAATCTCGCCGGCGAGTCTTCTAGTGGTAAAATTGGAGCTATTCGTTTATTTTTTCAATTTAAACTACAGTGGTAAAAAGTGGCCTCATATGAGGTCATTTGACCTCATATGAGGCCACTTGTCCGATAGACACTAGCGCGTTCTGATTGGTGCGCTTCCTGCCCGCACGTATCTCGCGATCCCCGGCGTGCTCGGCGAATGAGAAGCGCGCAAACGCAAGCCGCCACCCACGTTCTTGCTTGCAGGAAACTGGCGCCGTTATGCTCCCTGAGTAGTACCATGCCGTCCCTCTCCCACCACGGAGCGACACGTACGGCGAGCGAAAGCGGACGCGCAATGTCGCGATGCGAAAAGCGAAACGAATCGCGAAAGCGTAAACGACGAAATGCGCGCTGGCGAAAAGAATAGCGAACGCACGACGATGAAACGCGAACGACGAAACGCTGTGACAGGACGTAACGCGTACGCATGACGGCTAGACAGGCAAACGGAAATGCGAGAACGACGAAACGTGCAGCGTCGCGTTAACCCAGCGCCAGCCGCATTAGGCGCAGGTTATCATTCCTCCTGCCCATTCGTGCCCCCGGCCAACTGATGAAGATGCACGGAGCACTTCGGCACCGAACGCGCACGCAGGTCGCGTCATGCGCGTGTCGTCGACCAACAACGCGGGCCCTGGGCAAGCATGGTCGCTAGCTACGACGCACCCACTAGGCAAAAACGAAGAATCCGGCCCGCGCTGCGGCTTGCGTCATGTTCAGCACCAGCAAGAAGGCCCCCACCACAAGCCAGCGACGCCGCGACCGTGGTTGCACACGCACGAGAGACGAAAATAGAAGGAACATCAAGACGCGAACAGATGAAAGACATTTTAATTGAAAGAGGTGTAACGTACTAGCGTTGGGCAAGGACAACAACTACGATGGGTATGCGTTCGAGCCGGCGTCGTGGCGCACACGACGACTCGAACTGCTACCAGCCGCACTGCGCGCGCGCGCGGCTCGAATCCGTGTCTTCTTGGTAACCGCGTCGCCTTTCGGGATTCAGCACCCGCATTACGCGCCCTTCTTGTACGCCAATGCGTAAGGGAGGAATACTTGGACGATCCGACGAAGCCCCTGCCGCGCGTGAGCGCGTCATTGGGCGCGCACCTCCCCGACCAGCGCCAACGCTTTACACTACGCCCGCCGCCGCGCCGGACCCTACCGTTACGCGCATTGCTTCACCAAAAAGGTCCGCTCAAGGACTGCGTCTCCCCAACAGACCTGACCGCTTCCGCAGACTGGCGACCTTTGCAAGGCGCCAGTTATTCCGTTTAGTGACGTTCCGAGCCGATGCGTACGTTCGATTGTCTCCTGAATTTGACGGACTGTCTCTTGTCCGCGCTCCTGATACCCGCGACGCACCGCGGAAACGCGCACCGCGCCTTGCCTGCGTTCGCTCGCGATATTCGCTTCGACGCCCGCGAGTGCGCGCTCCGCCGTTTCTTGCGCCGAAGTTGCAGTTTCGCAACGCGTTTGGAGGGCCTTAATCATCGCGTGATTGCCTTCAACGATGCCTTGATGCGCCACCGCGCGCTCTTGGAGCGTGCGAATATCGTGATCCATCCTGTCGATTCGCTTCGCGTCTTCGTCAGCTTTGCGTTTTTGCGTCTCTTCGCGAAAGCGCGCCTCTTCGAGAACCTTCTCGGCGCCATGCAGCAATGCCACCGCTTTGTCACGCGTCTTGTCGCTCGACGTTACGAGGGGTCAGCACCTCGTTGCGCCCCTTCTCGCTCGTCGCCACACACGGCAGTGCCTCGTCACGAGCTTTCGCATTTAACACCGCGCGCGTCAGCGCTTCGTCTCGGGCTCTTTCGTGCGACGCTATACGCGCTAACGCCTAGTCGCGATCCCATTCGACGGCGGAGAGTTGGACCCGAAGCGCGTCTAAGTCTACTTCGGCCGCCGATGCGCCCGCTCCCGCGCTGACCGCCGCCGTACTTGGACCGCCTTTGTCGACCGCCATCACACTCGCACCCGCGTCGCTGGACACCACAGCTTCGCCTTGACCGTGAGTCGCGTTTTCAGCGCCTGCAATTCGTTGCAGATCTTGACGTACTGCGCCCGCAGCGCGGCGTCAAGCTGAGTGATGTCGATAGGAGCGCGCGGCGCCTCGGAGAAGAGCGAATAACGGCCGTCACGGAAATGCCGACACTCTGTCGTTAGCAGCGCCGTCATGCCCATGTATTGCGCGTACTCGCCCGAATCAGTTGCGCGCATAACGTGTAATTCATCGGAAGATAACGCGGATTGCATGGCGTCGACAGTGACGATGTCGCCCACTCCCAAGTTCGCAAACACGTCGCTCGACGGAGATATGATTAGAATGTGCGGTATCTCGGTGTGTCGATGCTCGCCGAGCGCACCGTGCGACAAATCGACGAGGCCGCGTTCCAGGGTATCCATTGCCCACCCTCCTTGAAGACTAGACCTTGCGCGACATCGAAAACGGTAGTCTCGTCCCAAGCGCACGTGCGATGCTCCGGTAGAAGACTCCCTAAATTCGCCGCTGAGTACGTCCTGCCGCGAACGATCGCCGATGCGCTGACACGCTCGATGCCCGCGATGAGTTGGTCGCTCAAGCGAACAACGCAACGCTCGACGTACGCAACGTGTAGCTATGCCGCAGCGGCCATCACAGCCCACTCACTTTACGCGACCGCCCAAAAATACGACTGCGTCTCGATGGGAACGCCGAGCCCAAGTAAGACTGACGGCGAGTAGTGGAAGACACAGGGAAGGGGCACTGGCAGCGATTCGGGTGTTTCAGGCGAGTCGCGCGCCTCGTACCACGGAAAGAAAGCGCTAGTTCGACCCTTCGGAAACTCTCGAAATTCCGCGGGGGGAAAACCTCTCGCACGACGTAAGCGCAACTTGCGGAGCGATTCGGGGCGCATCCCCGCGTCAAGGAACCACGGCTCGCTAGTATCCCCTTCGTTTTCGACGTCGACGCAGGAACGATTTGCGCAGCCAACGGGAGCGAAACGGACGCACGCGCAGGAACCGAACGAGAAAGAACACCGCTGCAGGAACGCACGGCAGACGCAGAAGCTGGAGTGGTGGTGACCTCCACCGTAGCGAATACGTCAGAAGATGCACCGACACCGCCTTCGCCACGACCGCTCGACGTCGCGGGCGCACTTAAGGAAGATGCCTGCGCCATGGATATGTAATCGGCACTCTCCGGTATTGGAAGAGAAGGAAACGGGACGCGCGCAGCGCGGGGTGACGCGTTCGTCTGCGTCGCAGGTTCGTCGCGAGGCGCGGCGCCGGCACGAAGCCAGCCAGGAAGAGCGTTATTTTCGTGCGACATTGCAAAATGCGAGTGCGTGCGTCGACGAAGAAGGAATACGGGCGGCGAGGAAACGAGCGCGCGAGACGGAATGAAAAGAAGAAGAGTAACAAAGAGAGAAGGAATCACAAGAAGAATGGAGAGAGGAATGGAAGGTAAGAGATGAATATGTACGCGGAGAGGTAACGCGCGAGGACGCGCTGTGGAGTTAGTCGGGGGAGTGTGGTGCAATTTATGCCGCTAACGCGAACGCAGGTTGAAGCGATATCGACGAGTTGAGTCCGCGTGCATCCGCGCTGAGTTAGTTAGTAAGCGAGCGTACGCGTGGCCAGTCGATTACGTGGCACGGTGCGCCTGCGCGAACTCGTGCGACTACGAGCCCGGCGCCACGTGTAGCGAATTCTACGAATTTCCCTTTATTTCCCCTTTTTGGGTTTTTTATGACGAAAGTCTTTTTCCCAAATATTTCCCTTTTGCGTGCGAGCGAGCGGCCGCCGACCGGCCGCGCAAGGACAACCTGTCCTGAGTAGTTAGCTATTAATGGTCGTTCTGCTTCGCACTTTACCAATAAACAGTCAGCATCTTCGCAGCTACGAGTTAAGCGTTTAGCGAATCGCGAGGACCGATTGCGTTGAAACTTTGCGTGCGGGTTGCTCACGATCGCCGACGTTCGCGTGCGCGCTGCGCATAAACCGATCGTCGAACTGCGTCGCACCGCGATAGCGCGCGTTGCGTCGCACGCCACTAGGCCAGGGATTTACGACCCCTGTGTGGATCGCGTTGTGCTCGAGTTTACTCGGTGATCTCACCCTGAGATCACGGCTTGCGCCGGCCCGCGAATCCCGTGTTGCGATCGTTCCCTACGCGTTCCGCCGTTGTACCACCCGTTCGCCAGCGCGACCGAGCGACGCGCGAAACGCAAGTTCAACCAGCGCGTTACGGTTCACCTCGCCCTGACACGGCTGCAATTCTAGAACTCCCTTAGCGATCGCCACCCCGGCTGGTCCTACAGATGGTCCTGGATATGGATGATCAGTTGCCAAAACCGTATCGGTTACCAAAGCTGGAGACTGGAATGTGTTATCACATCCCTTTGCTACCCGGCACCCGGTGTGCAAAGAGTTTGACCAAATGATGGTCAGCGATGGGCTTGATGAGTTCATCAAAAATGTCTCACGTCACGATGAAACCATGCAGCACAGTGATGAAGATGATACATCACATACCATTGGTGTGTACCTGCACACCTTGGTGACGTTCAATCGCGATTCGCGTCCTTGTATCATTCAATGATGGTCAGCTATGCACCCCAGGTCGTTCAAGTTCGAAGCACGCGGTACCCGCTTTGTGCCACATACTGTCTTACCGGTACGCTGTATCAGCTTGGGAAGGGTTTGACCCATTAGTGCCTAATGGTTCCTTGGATAAAGTTCGAGTTCTTGCACTGCATGATACATGCACTCCGTTCGAGGCTATTGTATGAAAGCAATGCCTCACCATCGATGTCGCGTAGCGCGCAAGTGGTGTTTCGCCCGATTGAATTGGGAGCACACATTCCATCATGTGAAACGGTCGCGTATCGCGTGTGAAAGAATGTTACAGGTCGTGCACCTGTGTCAAGTATTGCTCAAGTATTGTCTCACTTCGGTCATTTACCAAGGTTCCTGGAATTGGTTACAGTAGTCGCGAATCGCGTGCTTTGCTGTGGCATCGATGGTGCAACTATGTCGCGTATCGCGGAAGTCGTCCAGCCCCTTGGTTTATTGACTGAGATGCTTAGCATTGGAGGTATCCGTCGCGTATCGCATGTTACGAAGTGTGCCTGACAGTGTAGCCATATCGTGGATCGCGTAAGTTGCTGCCCCACTTGTGAGTCCATTGTGCATCCTTTGGATTGAGTGCACCTGTCGCGTATCGCGTGTGTTGCATGATGCGGAACATCAGTGTTGTGTCCCATGAGTGGTATGTACCCAAGTAGGCTGAATCAGCGGTGTAGCGGTTTGCTGGCTATGCCCAGAATGCATTTCGTATAATGCCACTTGTGGCTGCCACCGGAACGGCTGAATTTCGGAATACGCCATTTGGATGCCCTCAGGGCGGCTTTTGATCATGGGAAAAATCGCCAAAAATTGCCCGCCGCACCGCCGGCGGCGCCGGCACAACTGGCTGGTCAGGAAAAATATTTTTTCAGAAATTGATCAAGCCGTTTGATCAAAACCAAAATTTGGATTTTTTTATTTTGATCAAGTCGCGCGGCCGCCGGCGCAACTGGCCGGCCAAGGAAAATTTTTTTTTCGGATTTTGATCAAGCCACTTGATCAAACCAAAATCTGGATATTATTTGATCAACCATAGCGCAGCCAATGGCACCATTCCGGAGGACCCTCAAAGCATCCACAGTACACGCACAGCGAAATTGTTGCCCAATCACACCCGAAACGGGTCAGTTCTCCAGCGTATCATACAAGCACTTGGACAAGTGCCATATTCACAGTCAACGACTAATCTCCAGATGGCACGATCACAGCAAGTGCCAACTATGGTGTTCCACCCAAACTACACTACCATTGCGCCCCGTGCCATTCTGCACACCAAATTCAAGAAAATATTTTCCTTCGGCCACTGGCCTCCGTCTTGAGAAGGGGGGTATGTAGTGCAGTGCCACTTGGCGAAGCGCTTACAGCTAGGTGTTTCACCTCCCATTTTGGGCACTTTACCCAACTCTTTTAATTCTCAACTATTTTGGACTATTTATTCTAACAGCAGTGCAATCACTGATCACGTGGCACGTAACACCAGTGATACACTGAATTGTACACTACACCTAACAGTTTACACTGTATTTACAGTGTGCTAGCGCCTCCGGCGCACCCGTCACTTAGGGTTTTTTCGACCACCCTACTGTATCAGTATTTAGCCTACCTATTGGGCACCAACCATAAGGAAATTTAGGGCTACAAGCCACATATAATTTAGTATTTAACTAGAGGCGAACCGCCATGTCCTTTGATTAAAAAAGCCAGCCGGAAGCTCGGTGTCCAATCTACCCCCAGGGTGCGTTTTGCCTACTGATTCAGTGTGCTTCTCCCTTGGCTATGGTGCTTGGCACTCTTCCGGTGTCCCTTTTCGCTGATTCAGCTTCTCAATGTCGGGGGACGCTGTATCAGCATTGCCCCTACCACGCGTCACCCGGTGGTGCGCGTGCCCCTCAATCAAGTGTCTTCGGCCGCCTGGTGCCCACCCGGAGGTGTGGTTGCGAGCCACTCCCAACTTGCGTTTCGCAGTCTCATTGCAGCCTTCTTCGCCTTTGGCTATAGTGTCTGGCCTGCTTCTGGAACCCATTCCCCGCTGTACCAGCTTTCTGTCCTGGCCGTCGTGCTGGTTCAGCAGCCCCCCCGCCGACCAATCGGACTTGGTTATTGATGTGCTCCCAACTATCGTTTTGCAGTCTCAGAGAAGCCTGCTTCGTCTTTGGCTATAGCGCGGACCGCGCCGACCCTGGTCACTCTCTGATTCAGTCTTTGACTGGTTATTCTGCTGGATCAGCTTCCCCTTCCCCGATACCACGCGTCACCGGTGGTGCGCGTGCCCTTCGATCAGGTATCTTCGGGTGCCTGGTGCCCGGCTCTTGAGCCACTGCCCCTCTCCCGCTGTACCAGCGTATCGCTGTATGTATCGCTGTACCAGCGGCCGCCCTACTCTCCAGGGTTCCCCCTTCTTCTTCCCTTTTTGCTTCTTATACAAGGCACTCATCCCTGTTGTGCCTGGTGTCCTCCCTTCTTCCCTATTAGGGTTGGTGAACCACCATCCTTTCGGTGCACCACCATGACTCACCATGTGACCACAGGATTCTAGACGGATCGTCTGTGTGGCCTTATAACCCACACTAAGGTAGGCGATTCGCCTTTGCTCTACCACACTCAACCCGAGCCTGACTACCGAGATAGGAGGGCTCGAACACCTCGCGGTGGCTCGCCGATTCGGCTTACAGCCAAGGCTGCCCGTTGTCGAATCGACCAAGCCATTGCACTACAATCTCATAATCACGTTGAGTGATCCCAGAAAGAAATTGACCTCGAACTGTTCATTCCACTCATTGTCGCTTGAATTATCCACAACTGCATTCAAAAGTGGAGTTATTTTTTTCTGTTTCTTGAGATATTCAGTACCAGGAGGCTGTACTGTGAACAAAGATAGCATATCTCCTTTGTGCTACACCCACTACCCTGGAATAACATATAGTTCTACTTTCAACTCAAAAGCAGTGCTGTGTGCTAATGGTTTAGCATAAATATCCCAGACAGAAGAAAAATTACAGGGATATCTGCTTCGCTTTACAAAGATCGGGTAAATCATCGCTAATCTCTACGAAGAGAATCTTTTCAGACTGGAACATTATCATTTATCATTTTCTAAACCACAAGGTGCGTTGGAATCTGGTAGGGATAAATGGAAATTGAATGGTTGAATGAGAGGATAGTACATGTATCCAAATTCATTCAAAAGCTGAAAACGGATGGTTTCAAACTGTGCACAGGGTAATGCCTCGTCAACAGCTTACCTTTCGGCAGCCGAAAAGAGTGTTTGCCTCACGAAAGCTCGTTGATCTGCCCTTGTCCATGCGTATCCCGAGGCGGGATAGACTCTACATAGTTTGCTCCCAGATATTGGCTACTGGTGCGAATTATGCTTAGGTAATAAGCGCACAGTGCCACTGGGAATGCGTGATAAGCACGTTTCGCGTACTAGCTGCGCGAAAATCGGTGTCACTCCGTCAATTCCGCGTTTACGCTTCTACCAAAGCTTGTGAAGCTAAAATACCTTCTGAGTTTCGTGAAAACCTATCATCTATGTGGGTTCTGTCATAGATTGTCTGGATGGGGATGGAAAGAACAGGAGATGGGGATTATGTTAATTTATTCAATTACCTGTCAGTATTCCTCGGGAACGGAGAGAGTTGGCGAGATTTTTTGTGACGTGCTTTTGAAGAATTGGATATCTCCAAGAAGCTCTTCTTGCGCTTACTAGATAGGCGATTTCGAGCTTGACGGACTGGAGGGTTAGACACAGGATGATTTATGAAAATGTTTTTTCCTTCGCTGGCCACCTCATTTAAGCAAATTGCTTGAGGGTTGAAGGCATTTTTGTCTGAATTGGGAAGTATTATTTCTGGCTTCTTACCATTCGAAGCAGAGGTATGAGCGCGTTCAATTAGTTTATGGAATCCATATACTGCTTGAGGTCCAATCATCTCCAATCATCTGTAGGTCTTGTCGAAAAGAGCCTTTGAATTCCCGTATTGTAGTTCAGAGCTGTACAGGGATTTTGCTTCCCCTGAAATGTCCATGTTTTGATCTCCAAATGTGTTCGTTGATTTCTCTGGTTCTTCGGCTGTAGTGGAGAATCGTGCGCGGACAACTTGTTCCTGCCACATTGTTCGGTCGCGGTACCAGTACACATGAAAGAAGGAAAAGAGGACCAGATCTTTGTTGGTTCCAATATATTGTTTAACAGAAGGTTTTTGCGTCAGTATACTCAGGAAAACATAACGGTCAGCCTCATGAGGTGCCTGCACGGAATCCCCGATGTTTTCATGAATTGACACGAGCATGTAGCAGATAAATTCCCATGAAGGTTCATTTCTGCTTACCCACACCAATACTTCTGCGCTTCTGACGACTGGAATCACCTGGATCTTTTCTAGGAAGATTTGACATGCTTGTGACTTGAGACGTGGTCTCTTTCAGTAATTGTATGTGTTGGTAGAGGTGCAACAAGAGAAAATTGCACAATCCACCAAGAACTTGAGGGTAGGAAACTAAGTTCAAAGAAGCTTTGGACGGCATGAGTTGTAAGGCTGGACATGAAACTGTCAAGCAGCTGTCCCCTCCCAACTATACCAGCTCCATCATCTTGTTTCTGAGGACACGGGAAAATCTTTTTTGCTCTCTCTGCGTGATCTGCTTTATCGCGTGAAGTCAGTTTCTGAAGTATTCCTGAAACACTGCACATTGGAACTTTTGGCCCCATCACAGCAGCTTTGTAGCGAGAGTTGAAGGATTCAACACAGCTGCTACCTTGAAAAAGAAAACGGAGACCGCATTTTGTTCTATTGAAGCATTGCACAACAAGTTCAGGGTAGTGTGGTTCAATTTAAGTTGGTCGATGGAATCGATGCGAGCGCGCGCGTTTACGTTAGTCCGCAAGCATCCGTTTGAGTTAGTTTAGTAAGCGAGCGTACGCGTGGCGTCTTTATTACGTGTCACGGAGCGTCGATGCGAGCGCGTACGCGCGAACTTTGCCACGAAACCGTGAGCCGCGCCACGTGTAGCGGTTTCCGCGAATTTCACTTTATTTTCCCTTTTTGGGTTTTCTATGACGAAAGTCTTTTTCCCAAAATATTTCCCTTTTTGCATGCGAGCGTGCGGCCGCCGCCGGCCGGCCACACAAGGACAGCCTGTCCCAAGTAAGTTAGCTATTAGTGGTCGCATCGCTTCGCACCCTACCAATAAACAGGCAGCACTTTCGCAGCTACGAGTTAAGCGTTGAGCGCGTCGCGAGGACCGATTGCGTTACGACGTTGCGTGCGGATTGCTCACGATCGCCGACGTACGTGCGCGCGCGCCCGTTTACCGGCCGTCGAATTGCGTCGCACCGCGAGACCGCGCGTTGCGGCGCATACCGCTAGGCCAGGGATTTACGACCCCCTGCGTGGATCGTGTTGAGCTCGAGTTACTCGGTGATCTCACCCTGACATCACGGCTTGCGCCGGACCGCGAATCCCGTGTTGCGATCGACCCCTGCACGTTCCGCCGTTGTACCACCGATCGCCACCGCGACCGAACGACGTGCGAAACGAAAGTTCACGAGCGCGTTACGTTTCAAACACGCCCTGACAAGGCAAAGCGATTCTAGAACTCTCTTAGTGACCGCCATCCCGACTGGTCCTACAACTGGTCTCTCGACCGATGAATTGCGTACCCGACGTGCGAACTCAGCGAAGAACAGAAATCCGCTGGCCGAAACACGAGGACGCCAAAACCTATCGCTTACTCTAATTCCCCCTTTTTACGTTCGTCGTGCGCGACAGCGAGGGCGATTGACGCGTGCGCGCGTATCGCTATCCTGGAAGCGGTGCTACAGCCTCTCTGGTTTTGTATAACTACCCTATCTCTACTACGACGATCCGCAGCGCGGAAAACGACACCGATCGACGACGCAGCACGTGCGCGTGGCGCGTGCTAGTATTCGCAACCCTAACGCGGGTTCGGCGGTGCCGAAAATATTGGGTTCGCAGACGGTCGAGACCCGTCTCCGCGCGTTCCGAGTGAGGAAGAAGCCCTCCTGCGAGCGAACTCGTCTGTGTTCTCGGAAATGGACGCGGACGTCCACAACCTCTAGTACACCTAGTATTACTAGGCGGACGTCCATGTTCTCCAGTATTTTTGGATGTCCGCCTAGAACCGGACGTCCATGCGGTCTAGTACGTCTAGTATTACTAGGGAGACATTCATTGTTTCTAGTACCACGGATGTCCCCCTCGGGATGGACTTCCGCCATGTCTAGGTCCACCTAGGACGGGCGCCGGTTCAGAAATTCAGAAATTTCGACCCAGAAATTTCTGCCGCCGTGCTCGACATGGATGTCCGCATCCATCACGGCGACCACTCTATTTTTCCTTGTCGGTCGACTCCAATTTCGTCTTTAATTTTTTCATCCCTCGCCTCAACCCCTTCCTGTGGTGCTCACCTCCCCCGTACTGTACCTCAAACACCCCCAATCCCACTCTAGCACGCATTTTCAGCTACCTATCCCCGCTTCCACGGTGCACACCTCCATTCCATACCTACTTTTCTGCTCTACCGTACAGATTCGTATAACCAGTCCTCATACTACCTCAGAATAGGGCAAAACACCCCCTATCTCCTCGACCATGCTCTCCCCCATCACCTTTGAAACGTATTGTTCTTCAATACCCTCTCTCCTCTACCTTCAACCCCTCTCCTTCGCCCTCTCCACAAAACTTCCCCTGCAGCTTACTCTTCCAAAACCTCTCACTCCCCATCCCGTACCCGACCTGCTCCACCCCGCCTCCCTCACTGCTCCATGCCCCCCACGCCATCCGCATCTTCGATACCGTATATACACCACCACCACCGGCCCCACGCTCCCGCTCCCCCGCCCCGTCTCCCCAGAAACTCCCCCCCGCTCTGAACCACATATCAACCTTCCACTTCGCACCCATCCTCCCTCCCCAAATACAATAACCCCCTTCTTCTCCATCACATCCCCACTCACCACAGCCAGAACAGACGCCACCCCCCTCCCCCTCTTCTCCTCACTTTCCTAAAAACCCCTCCTCTCGGCGCCTTCAACCGCACCCTCCTACGGTCCCACCTAAACACCTCCTCCGCCCTCACTACCCAAACACCCCGCAGCGTCTCCCCAATCCCCATAATATGCTTGTCGGCACTCCTCTCCGAATCACACTCCAATCTAAACCCGCACTCCGTACATTTCCACCTCCCCCTGTACCATCCCAAGATTGCATCCCCCCACAGAACACATCCTCATACCACAGAAGAATTTTCTTCCTCTCATACCTCATCCTTAAAACCTCCATCAGCTCCATGTAAATTTCGATGAAAAATATTCTCTACTATGCAATCTCAAACATGTATGAGCCTATGCCTTTCCGCTTTGTCAACCCTGAATATTGGTACTCATGTATTCATAAAATAGGGCCACCCACATCCCTATCCCGTTCTGCAAGCTTTACAAACCACTAGACGCATACTCCACAACTAACAATAAACAAAAACATACTCGCTATTTCAGACGACGCGGTACACAAGTAGCGTAGTCTCAACCTTCCGTGACGCCTCCCCTGATGCGTACAAGTGCGAAACACGTCTAGACGTTATATCAGAAGTGAGTGCGGGAATTTTCGGCACAGGAGATGCTGGGCCACCAAATTGATTTTTCGGAAATTTTAGAATTTCTGGGCTGGCCAGCAATGCAATCGAGCTGGACATCCACCGGACGTCCATTTCAGGTTGGTCGTGAGAGAGTGGGGCGGGACCATGATGAAACAAGGACCAAGACCTGTCCCTGACGTGTTGAGCCTGAAATCGACCCTTCGTTAGACGCCATTTGCCTTACAGTTGTGCTTACAGAAGCCAGTGACAACCCCACTCGGGGCGGCGGCCGGTGCCTGGGGCCGTTGTGGCCAAATTAGACACCCTGATTTGAATTAAAATTTGGGCTATTCTCAAAAACATGCACATGTGAACATGTTTTTGAGATGGGGGTGTGCCGTACGGCACAATCGACCGCCAAATCGATGTTTTTTTGCAATATTTTTTCTGCCCGAAATTTAGAATTTCTGGGCTGGCCAGCAATGCATCTGAGCTGGACATCCACCGGACGTCCATTTCAGGTTGATCGTGTATCGTGCACGTCCACCATTACCGGAAGCAAGTAGGCGATGAAGCACGTACAAACCCAATTGTTCTGCTATTTCTAGCATAGACCATCGAGTCTAGAGATGTGAGGGAATCGTCCTGGAAATCATGCTCCAACCCACGAGGGAATGGACAATCTAGTTTGAAAGCATGGAACGGAAGTACATTATACTAGGTTCATAGATTGAAAGTGATAAAGGAGATGATTATATTCTCGATAATTGTTTACCAAAGTAGTAGTTGTTAAGCTATCTAGCCGTCGGAAAATTGTTCTTCCTCTTCGTCCTCACTATATCAGGATCTCCCGGCAGAAATAGGCGTTATCGGCAACCGTGGAGTTGATCTGCTCAAGATGAATTCTTCACCCGTGTGAGGGTGCTTCTTCTTGGGAGCTTCTGTCGTCTTCATCCGCATGATTCCGAGCTGCCCTGTCTTCGGCCTACGATCTTTCTTGACCGGGATGGGAACAACTGTCTTGTGGCGAACATTGACAGGTGCCGGTTGACTTTGCCTGGCAGACCGGCGCGGAGCATTGGCGATTACTTCTTCTTCGAATCCCAACCGCCTGATGAAACCAAACGAAACATTGTCGGGAATCGGATACGACGCATTCCTGAAATACGTGTGATACCTCGTTGTCGTGTGTGACACAACTCTGTCGACATGCCCTGCCCCGGCATGTTGTACATGGCCGTGACCGATGAAGACTGAACGTGGCGGAACGATTACCTTCTTCAGCTTCATCGTCTTGGCGTACATATCTAATTCCAGCGCTTTGGAAAAAGACGTACTTGTGGGACCCTGGACACACCCAGATAGGGAATGGGTCATCTCCGTTGGCAATAACAAAGTAACCCGGAAGTTGATCTTTGCGGTCGCGAGGAGGAACAGGGAAATCATTGTGTGGGACCTGCCGAGGACACCCCTTTCCCGTTATCAAAAACCGTCCCCCAGATGCCGGCATGACAAGTTTTTCTCCCGGTAAACCGCACTCCTCCAGCCCTATCAGCCGGACAAGGATTCCCAACCACACATCCAGCAGGGCTCGCCGCGTCACAAACTTGAACCGGTCGATATGCGTCTCATCGTTCTCGGCATAGTCAACCAGGCAGTGGCGCGTAGACGTGAAGCGAGCCCTCCCCCCATTCTTCCGTTCTTCTCATCTGTTTCATCGTCCCCTGTATTGACAATGGGACTCCACAGCTGCCGGTTCCCAGGGTCCTTGTGCACCTCCTCCCCTCCCATGTTCCCAAGAAGTACCGAAACAATTCTGGTTAGGAATTTCTTCCATGAGACCCAAGTCAAATGGGAACTTGTCCGACGCATCGAGGTAGCTTACATCCGCGAAATTGTGCATCACCGTATACCCTCGCTCGTTGATTTCCGTTCGGCAATTGTGGAAGTACGCCATACCAGTGCCGGCCTCATACGAATCCTTCCAGCTTGTAGACATTCGCGCAACCTGAGCGAAGTCCAGCCTCGAGGGTAGAAACGTCGATGTAGGCTCACACATCGCCTTGGCAGCCATCTTCCACGCTGCGAAAAACATCGGATAGATGGTGTCGATCTCGAAAACAAGATGACGAGCCCGATGTTGTTCCGGAATATGCAGCCCCTCAAACACAGGGTCCATCGCCACTTGCTTCAAATACCTCACCTCTCTGCCCTCCTCATCGATTTCCACACTCTCCAATAACAACCTGAGCTCAATCGGGGGCAGACAGCCAACCCTCACCGATGCGATGACGTCCGCGGGACGCTGCGCCAGATGATGCCCTTCGGCTCGGTCTTTGACTTCGAAATCGTCGGGAAGAGATGGCATACGGTCGTCGAACAGGAGGTCGTGTTCAGAAGGAGAGTCACGAACGATGTAACCGTCTTCATCGACTTCCACTCCTTCCGGAACAGTGAGTGTAATTGTCACTTCGCGGACCCCCTTGCTTTCGACTTGGCCCTCATCTGCACTGTTGTTTCTTCCTCGTCCGAAGCGGTATGGACAGATTCTTGGTTGGAGGGAGTCGCACCAGCACGTTGGTTATCTTGGGGGACAATCTCAACGGCAGAATCGGGGGAACGGGCGGAGTCTTCGTCAACCTCATCACCGGAAGCAGTGGCTTGTTGTTGATCGGTGGGTTTATCAACAACGGCCTGCTCTTCTTCCCCGGCGGATTGTTGTACCACAACCGGCTCTTCTTCCTCGAGGCGTGTGCTCCCCGTCGAGCGAAGTCGCTGTGAACGGCGGCGGATGCCATGCGAAGCAGGCTCATGTTCGACATTCCGCTGCTTCTTGTGAGGAGTCTCACATTGGCAGCAGAAGGGCGGCGTTTGCGTCGAGCCTTAGTCTTCTTCTTCAATGTCGGATTGAAAAACTCTTTCAAGTTCGTTTCCAAATCCTGTAAACGCGTGGTTCTCCGTCGCATTCGAACCTCACTGCTCCGGTCGTCCCCTCTATACATTGCAATGGCATTGGTGAGATGCCATTGCAACTCCTTCGGCTGCTTAACCGACCCAATTGCCATCTCTGTGCTCAGAAATGACTTGCGCATAATACTCTTTGGGCGCCCAAACGCAGCGTACAGAGAATTTGCTATTGCAGTCACGCGACGGACGTATGTATAGAAGTCGTTCACGTCAAAGCGTCCATCCGGACGTCCACCATGAGCAGGTTCAAGTACTCCGAAAGACCACGCAAGACGAAGACAAAGTTTTCTTCCAGCAACTCGCGCACTATCTTGTGGTCCAGGTGCGTTATCCCAATCTCGTTGCGGCGCTCGAAATGTTCAGCTCACGCAACACTTCGTCGAGAACAGGATGCTTCAGCGTTGCTATAGCCAAACGCGTCCACCGCCGGGCCGTGTTCGTTGAATTCATCATCCCCATGAACTGCGCCTCGAACAATGTTCGGATGACATCAGACTCACGCAAGTCGCCAGCGTTTTCCACGTTATTTGCAACAGCAATCGTACGGATGAACTGCTGGATGGACGACAAGATTCGAACCAGGGAGCGCTCCGTCAGTTGCGTCCCAGTCGTATGGTTCGACTCTGCACTCTTGTGGATGATCTCATGAGGCTGAAGATCACTGTCGTCCTTGCGGCGAAGGTAGTACACATCCAGAGGCTGAGTAACCCAGCGCAAGCGGTTTGCGTCCTGTGGCAGCTTGGTTCTGTGCATACGGGTGAGGCGCGTGAAGTCATCGGCAATGCTATGCATAGCATTGAGACGATGCAGTCCGTCGATCACGGTCACGTTCGCATTGGCATGGAATTTGCCATTCTGGAACAGACGCGTGTCGGCGGACAGATGGTGTTCTGCGACCTCAGCACCGTCACAGTGATACGCGAAGAGCTCACATACCCCACAGCCAACATATTGTTGCGCAGGTCCTCCACGTGGTCTTCTTTCACATCCCGAAGGGTCACGGCCGGTTCCACTAGCTGCCTCACCAACACAGTCGCTCCTTCTCCGACGTAATCCGACGTCACAAACTTGGGCACCGTAATTTGCGTCCCCTGCTGCTCACGAATGCTTTCCGCCACCTCCGGTTCGTCGTCCACCTCGGTTACGTCCTGCGTAGTAGCTTCGGTGACGTTGGAGCGAGCAGGGTGCTTCGTGCCTCCACTGGAGGCTCTAGCAGAGCGAGCAGGGCGCTTCGTGCCTCCCGAAACCGGGACGGAGCGTGCTGGATGCTTCGTACCCCCGAACCAGTGATTTCGCCTGCCGGACCGGTACTGGGCATCCGTCCCGAGCTGGCTGGCGTCGCTGCGTTGAAGTTTGACGCTGCAGCAGGGGTACGAATGTCGCTAGGGCCATCCTCCGCAGCGGGGGCGCATCATCCGAGTATCCCAAGGGTAAAACGCCGCGGCGTATGCTCCACCCATCGTCTCCGGCGGTCCTCGGCGCCATCAAACATGTACGGGAACGGGAGGTCCTTGAACTTGTCCTTAGTCGCAATGTTGCGCACGACGATATAGTCCGCCTCGTCGGTTCCGGCAGCTTGTGGTTGTGCAGCGTGCGCGGAAGGCCAACATCGCCACCAGCAGTGCTCACCGAAGCCGTCCCAATATGCACAGCCGCACCGTCCACGTCCGCAAACAAAGTCGACATCGACGCCGCGCTGAGAGTCCGCGCGACTCCGCTGACGCGCTCACTTGATCGCCGCAAACCGTTGAAAAAACAAACTGCTGAAATGCGTATCCGCCATGGTTTGTGAGTTGGAAAGGAAAAGAGATGGTTGACGTTGACGTATTCGAGTGATGTGGATGGTATGTTTCACGTTGAAGAATGGTCGTGAACGCCAATCGCTGGAAATAATAACACAATACAACCGAAATTTTGTTAGGTACACACCTATCGTGACCGCTGGAATGCAAAGGAGGCAATCGAGATGTGAGTGTCCGTTCGGAACGGGCCCGAGTCGGGCTCTCGAAACCTGACGAAGGTGGCGTGAAGCAGGCAGTGTCCTTGATGTGTAATGTGTAAAATTACAGCTGCAAGCTAGGCGGCTTTTGGGGCGGCTGCGAGCACCCTTTATCCGGGGACACCTGATTTGAGTAAAATTTGGGCTATTCTCAAAAACATGCACTGTGAACATGTTTTTGAGATGGGGTGTGCCGTACGGCACAATCGACCCGCCCAAATCGTTCATTTTTGCAAGATTTTTTGTGCCCAAATTTTAGAATTTCTGGGCTGCCAGCAGATGCAATCGAGCTGGACATCACCGGACGTCCATTTCAGGTTGTAGTGAGAGAGTGAGGCGGGACCATGATGGAACATAGGACCAAGGACTGTCCCTGACGTGTTGAGCCTGAAATCGACCCGTCGTTAGGACGCCATTTAGCCTTACAGTAGGCTTACAGAAGCCATGAACAACCCCGCTCGGGGCGGCGGCCGGTGCCTGGGGCCGTGTGGCCAAATTAGACACTTGATCGAATTAAAAAATTTGGGCTATTCTCAAAAACATGCACATGTGAACATGTTTTTTGAGATGGGGATGTGCCGTACGGCACAATCGA
>JALQPE010000036.1:0-18468 GCA_030407315.1 Asparagopsis taxiformis | reverse complement strand
ACGTCGTTCGTCCTTGCCCATTTCGTGGGGTTGTCGCCGACTGCGAGTCGTCACGAGACCGCGTCCCCGTACGATGGTACGTCATCGTCGACGGGTCGACCGTCGTCATACGTAGATATCACCGTGATAAAGCGTCAGGTACCTGGTGCACGCGCCCAGGCCTGTACGTGACTTCGAAATCGAATCGGCAACGCGTAGCCTCCATCGTAGTAGTCGTCCGGACGCGTCCGTAAACGTCATCAGCCAACGTAAGGCTTCGTGATCCGTACGTACGGTAAATCGTTGACCCTCTACGTAGGGTCGGAGCGACGTTATCGCCCAAACGACTGAGTAACACTCGCGCTCCGTTGCCGAGTAAACCGCGTTCGGTTTCGTTGAGGGTCTTCGACCAGTACCCAATCGGCACCCATTCGTTGGGTTTATCTTCGTTCTGCTGTTGGAGCAAACGTAGCTCCCAGCTGATACGCCGACGCGTCGGTATCGATCATGAACGGACGTCCCGCCTCGGAAGGTGCAATACTGGTGGCGACACCAGTATTGTCTTCAACGTTTCGAACGCATTCGTTTGCGAGTCCGTTGGGTTCGTCCAATCGGGGAAGCGTCCTTCTTCAACATCGGTGTTGAGTGGCCGAGCGATCTCGGCATACGCCTTTACGAAACGGCGGTAAACGTTGGCCGCGCCCAAAAACGATCGACATTGCGTCTTGTCGCGTGGGAACGTAGCCGTACGAAAGGCTTCCTTGTTCCGAGCTGCGACGTGCAGCTTCCCTGGGGTAATCACGTGCCCCAGGTAGTCAACTCGTGGTTGAAAGAACGAGCACTTCGTGAGCTTTAACGTTACTCCCGCTGCGCGTAGCAGGGGAAGCACCTGGTCAACGTGACCCAGGTGAGACTCGAGGTCTTTCGAAAAGACGATTACGTCGTCTAGTAGACCAGGCACGATTGCCAGCGTACTCCGGAGAGGATGATGTCCAACGTCCGCTGAAACGTAGCGGGGCATTTCGTAGCCCGAATGGCATTCGCACGTAGCGATACGTTCCCATGAAAGACGTAAACGTTGTCTTATCACGGTCCTCGGCGGAGACGGGCACTTGCCAGTAACCGGCGTTACAATCGAGTGTCGTGAAGATGGCGGCGTCGCCCAACGAATCAAGGCAGTCTTCCATACGAGGAAGCGGGTACGAATCAGCGATCGTTTTCGCGTTCAAACGCCTGTAATCGACACAGAAACGTAAGGATCCGTCCTTCTTCGGCACCAACACGATTGGTGACGCCCATTCGCTGGACGCGGGTTCGATAACCCCTTCGTTGAGCATCTTCGTGATCTGCTCCTCGGCTATCGTACGTAAGCCGGACCCTGACGATAGGGCATTGAACGTATGGGCCGCGTGCCCGGTTCGAGTTCGATTCGATGCTCCGTAGCATTGATTTCGCCGAGGCGTCCGCTCGTCCACATTGACGAATGTGTAGCTAGCATCTCGTTGATGCGCTTTCGTAATCCTCGTCGTCGAGGTGCGACAAATCGATTGTCGACTGCCAATCCGTGGCGGGTCGTTCCCCTTTTCGTTGACCAACGGGTCTGGCGTTTCGTCGCCCAACCCGTTCGTATTCGTCCGTGTCGTCGCGTCGACTAGCGGTAGGTTCAAGACCTTCGCGAGGGCTTCGCCGCCCTCACGCTTGAGTGGGACGATTCCCAGCGGGGAGCGTACCGCGTACGCAATCGTTGCGCCTTTCGGCAATTCGCGGTCCTTCTTCGTGAAGTTCGACACGATGATAGAGAACGTCTCTCTCGGTCCTACGTCGACCACTCCGTTGGCTATGCGCAGCCCATGCCGGAATTGCACCGACGCTTTCGGTTCGAGGAACACGAGTCCGGTCGCATCCGTCGTCACGTTGACGGTCCGTTGCGACATCGCCGGTACACGCGTGTACTTCGTCAGGCGAACCGAGAACGTTCGGCTCGGCCTATTCGAGGCCGCGTTACGCTCGCGGCGTTTCGGGGGCTCCACGTTTGGATTCGTCTCCTCCCCCTCCTCGTACGGAGTCGTCGTATCGCCCTCCGCGATAATGGGTATCGTATCCCCCCGATGGAGGTCGATTGTCTGCGCTCGACAGCGTATAGCATCGACATGCTTCGACATGAACGACGTGCCCATTATAACGGGGACAGCCAGCGTGTTGGCTACGAAGAATTTTACGCGGAACAGCGAGTTCCCCAGCCTGACACGAAGCAGGATGGCGCCTTCGATAGGCAAACGTCGCCCGTTGGCGTCTCCGAGCTTCGGCAGCTCTTCGTCACGTAGACAGCGGTCGACCCAGTCGTAGGGTAGTAAACTTGTTCGTATCAAGTTGTAGCCGCTGCACGTATCCATCGCGATGGTAATCGCCCTCATCACGTTGAGGTCTAGTCCGATCGTTCCGGATACGATATAATGCTTCGACGCAAGTAGGCACGTATGCCCGTCGAGGACCAACGGTTCGGTCCTGACCGGCGCGCGGTCTACGTCTTCGCTAGCGGTTCGTCGCTTCATCGTGTGAGCCCGTATGGCTTCTTTTGCGTCGACACGCTTCGTATAAGCCGCGTGTTTGGCTTTCTCGCGCTCGGAAGCGTCGTGCTTCCGGGTAGCGCGTCTCGCTCGTCTGCGAGGCTTCCTCTTCGTGTGAGGTTCGTTCGTCCCGTCGGACTTCGTTTCTTCCCCCACGTCGGGTGTCGTGTGACTCGAGCTGGCCTTCGCGGCCGTGAGCTTTACGTAGCTCTCGTTCATCGGTGAGCCTGCGGAGGACCAATCATCGACGTCGGTCGTCCCCCTTTTACGTAAGGGTTCAGGCGATGTGGGTGGCTCGTGACCTACATCGCCTGGTCGTTTCCCGGCGCGGGGCCGCTCGACACGTTGTCGTCGTGAGCCCACGAAGCTCGTTCGTCATCGTGACTCGTTTCCGCCTCGAGTGGCGTTTCGTCAGCGGAGGTCGTCACGTAGACTCCGCTGCGGCCATTACGCTGGCCATTCCGTTCGTTCGGCCACGGGCGGGGGTCACGTCGGTCATTACGAAAATCGCCGCGGCGCCTGTCGAAGGGCCTTCCCCCGTCACGATTGGGGTTTCGGAGTATCGTAGGCGGCGTGCCGTACCTCCGCGGGGTCACGTTCCCACGCTCGCCAGGTCGTTCCTGGTTACGTTTAGCCATTCGTTGGCGGAAGTACTCAGCCTGACGTGGGTTGCTCTTCACGTGGAAGAGGTAGTACTTGTACGCGAAAAAGATCCGTTGATCTGGCGTCAGACGCGGACACGTAAACGTCGAGTGGCCATCTTCGCGGCATGACCAACACGACAGCGTCCAGTAATCATTCGGGATTACGGAGTGCGCCAATTGCGTCTGCTCGCTCGTGAGCTTCGGCACGTCCTCGCATGGACGGTTCAATCGAGCTTCGAGCTCGTCCGGCTTTTCGTTTGCCGTTTTCGTATCGTTGGGCGGCGGCCCGTTCGTGAAGAGGATCGCCTCCAAATTCTCGGCAACGTGAACCGCAGCGAGCGACACGTCGTCGTCGTCCCTCGCGGGGATGTTCAGGTTACCATCGTGGTAACTGGGCTCGTTAGCCCGTTCATTACGTAAGTACACGGACTCATCGTAGTCCGCGAACTTCCTCGACTCGTGGTCGGAAATAGCCAACGTAGGCTTCACCGGAAACCGCACTTTCGGTTTCGCGGCTGACGCGACAGCTGCCGTACGTGCACGGAAGGTCGTTCCTTCGGCCGTCGCCAATCGTCTCACAACGGTGAGGTCGTTCCTCTCTCGTTCGGGGAGTGACCGGAGTCGTTCCGTCACTGCTGCCCGCGTCGAGGGGAGCAAACCACGTACGTAGTGGTGAACGAGGAGTCGATCCGTAAACACGTAGTTACACGCCCGCGTGGCGGTGTCGAGTCTATCAGCGTACTGATTCTCGTCCTCGTTAGGACTCTGCGTGATCATCGTGACCTTTTCGTAGGCCTCCTGCAGCACGTCGTCTTGCAGATATCGTTTGATCAACGCGTTGATTACGTGAGGCCACGAGAACCTCTTCGTCGGATCAGTCGTGATCACACCAGTCGTACACTGGGAATCGTAGAACCGTCGGGCGTCCCCTTCGAGGAAGAAGTGCAGCGCACGTACTGCCACTCCCTCGCACACTCCGAGTGTGCTGAACCCATCACGTATTTGGGCGAGGAATCCGAGTAACGTAATCGGATTCCGGCCGGAGAACGGCTTTAACGTAGGGAAAAGTCCCTCCAGCTCACGTTTGAGCTTATGTACGCTTTGACTCTCGTTCACGTAGAGATGTTCACGTACATCGTTGAGTCGGTACATGCGGTACGACACCACGTTCGCAAATGCGTCGAGCATTGTCGTGTGCTCTGCCAACGCGTGGCAAACGGGTCCGAGGGCGTTCCCTGGTAAGCGTACCGCGTCGGCACGTTCGTTTTCGTGGACTCGCGTGTCCGTCGTGCCGAAAGTACCCAGCCACGGAATGTACGTTTCACGTGGCGGGGGAGCTCTCGTATCGAGTTGCGCAGCACGTGCTGCGTCCGCCGACCGCGCGTGGTCTGGCGTATCGTTAAAACGTAATTGCCTTCGTGGCGTCTCGTCGGGGTGGGCGATGGCTCGTTGCACTGTCGCCCCCTTCCGTACGTTGTCGGGGTCGTCGGACCGGGTGTTGGTGGGTATCCTCCCGGAACGGCCGGGGAGGATTGCGAGTTATAGGCGCGCGAGCCTTCGTAATTCGGATCGCTTCCGCTCGGCGGAGCGGAACGTCCGGCGACGATTTCGTTGAATACTACGACAAACGAGTCGAGTCTTCCCTCCACGGCGGAGAGGCGGTTTCGTAAACCTTCGTTTTCCCGTTCGAGGGTCGCTGAGCGTTCACGTAACGCACGAGCTTCGCGCTCCGAGACTCCGAGTCTCTGCCTTACGGCTTCGTCGACGGCCGCGTCGCTCGCCCTTTCGATGTGACCTCGAAGGTCTTCGTACACTACACGTAGTGCCGTGGGAGTCACGTTCCCTTCGTTGAGCTGACCGCGCGTTGCGGGGTCCATACTCACGGACTCAAACGGGCTTACCGTACGTGGTAGCTGGCCGATCGCCTCGATATCCGGCGGGATAGATCGATCAGTCGCGAAGATCGCTTCTGCTGACAAGGCCACGTCGGCTTCGGCGTCCGCTGACGTTGGCAACGGTTGCCTGGGCGACGCGCTGGAATTCGACACAGCGTAATTCATAGACCGTCGTCTGTAGCACGTAGCTTTTCGTTAACGTAAAAGAGCTCAACCTCGTTGGTTGTCGTTATGCTCGTAGCAACTTCTAGGTCGAGAGACCAGTGTGGAACCACGTTAGTTCTAGAAGTAGCTGGTACGAGCCAGTGGACACGCTGTCCTTAACGAAACGAAACGAAACGAGCAGTCCACCCGCTGGTGTTTTGACTGTATTGTTAGAACGGTAGGAAGGTAGAGTGGTTAGCGAGTAGACACGAGCGTCACGACGCAACAATCCACGCGAGGATTACGTTAGCACACGAGGTGGTACGTCACCGGAGGCGCTCTCGACCAAGCCCGGAGGCACTACACGCAATCAGCCTTACGTGCGGCGATGGGTAGGGAGTACGCAGCTCGACGGAGACGAGGCCTCGTTAGGCAAAACGTAAACGTGAACGTAGAAGTCAGTCGTAGACTAGAGCCGTTGCTCGATCGTTGTCTTGTCCCCTTTCCCTCCCGGCACGATGCCAATACCTATATAGCCACGATGGCATCGCTTTACAGTGTAAACACTGCTCGTAACGTCCCCGAATGGGAAGGGACCTTGTGGGTCACACGTAGGGACCCGTTGGTCCGTTGGCCGTTGCCAATACGTTCGTTACACACGTGTGCAGGTTGCGCGCGCGCATGCGCCAGCAATGTTCGTTCATTGCTGTCGCCGGTCGTGTCCGCCGAGATTCGAATTCCGCGGAAAAACGTAAATATTTGCAATTTCGGAATTGCCACGTATACTACACGCCGCTCCCAGAACGTGCAGCGGACGCAGAAGTTGGAGTCGCGGTCGCATCCACCGTAGCGACAACGTCAGACGACGCGACGACGCCACTGCCGCCACGGCCGCTCGCGGTTACGGGTACGGTTGAGGAGGATGCTTGCGCCATGGACATGTAATAGGGACTCTCCGGGCTTGAAAGAGAAGGAAACGCGATGCGCGCAGGGCGAGGAGACGCGTTCGTGGGCGTCGACGGTTCGTCGCGAGGCGCAGCGCCGGCGCGAAGCCAACTCGGCAGAGCGTTATTATCGCGCGACATCACGAAGCGCGAGCGCGTGTGGCGTCAACGGAGCGAACGCGCGCGGGATGGAGAAGAAGGATGGAAGAGAAGCAGAAGGATGGAAGAGAAGAAGAAGATTGGAAGAGGAGAACAAGACAGAAGAGAGCTGAAGGTGTGCACAAGAACGTTTCGCGCGAGGACGCGCTGTGAAGTTAGTCGGGGGGAGTGTGGCGCAATTTAAGTTGGTTGATGGAACCGATGCGAGCGCGCGCGTTTACGTTAGTCCGCAAGCATCCGTTTGAGTTAGTTTAGTAAGCGAGCGTACGCGTGGCGCTTTGATTACGTGTCACGGGGCGTCAATGCGAGCGCGTGCGCGCGTACGTTGCCACGAAACTGCGAGCCGCGCCACGTGTAGCGTTTTCCGCGAATTTCCCTTTATCTCCCTTTTTGGGTTTTTTATGACGAAAGTCTTTTTCCCAAATATTTCCCTTTTTTGCGTGCGAGCGTGCGGCCGCCGCCGGCCGGCCACACAAGGACAGCCTGTCCCAAGTAAGTTAGCTATTAGTGGTCGCATGGCCTCGCACCCTACCAATAAACAGTCAGCACTTTCGTAGCTACGAGTTAAGCGTTGAGCGCGTCGCGAGGACCGATTGCGTTACGACGTTGCGTGCGGATTGCTCACGATCGCCGACGTACGTGCGCGCGCGCCGCGTTTACCGACCGTCGAATTGCGTCGCACCGCGAGACCGCGCGTTGCGTCGCATACCGCTAGGCCAGGGATTTACGACCCCTGCGTGGATCGTGTTGAGCTCGAGTTTACTCGGTGATCTCACCCTGAGATCACGGCTTGCGCCGGCCCGCGAATCCCGTGTTGCGATCGACCCTGCGCGTTCCGCCGTTGTACCACCCGATCGCCTCCGCGACCGCGCGACGTGCGAAACGCAAGTTCACGAGCGCGTTACGGTTCAACACGCCCTGACAAGGCAAGCGATTCTAGAACTCTCTTAGTGACCACCATCCCGGCTGGTCCTACAACCTGGAACTACTGTCCCCCGCAATGAAGCGACGCCGCTCGCGAGCCGCGTACGCATGCACCCGACAGGTCGGACACGATTCGTCGTTTGCCCGCCGCGCTTCCACCCGCGCCGACTACCCGCACGAAGGCACGCCGCCCCGGACTAAGCTGCCTGAACCTCGCCGCTTGGCAGCACACGTAGGGGCCCTCACAGACGCTGGTCGGTCCGGCGTTGACACGCGTTGCGCGTGACGCCACTACCGCGGAAATAATGCGCCCCTTCGCTGACACTCAAGACGCCGCCCGCTAAGAAATGTGATAAGCGCGGAAGCCCGTTAAGGACGTTGCGCCAATCTCGCTAAGTAGGCGCCACGCAATATTCGCCGCTTGCGTTTCGGTCGCCTTTCGTTTGCCACGCAACTATCCGCCGTTTACGCCACGTAACGCTTAACGACCGCCTACCGCCACACGACCACTACGCCACTGTGCTCGTTGGAATCGCCGCGAATACAAGCGGACTCGTATCTCTGGATTCGTTGCGAGTTTGATCTCAACTAACACCCGACCTACTCCAGAAGCCGCGACATGCGTGGGACCACGCAATGCGTTTTCGCGCGAAAAAAGGGGAGCGACACTGGCGCTGGCGTGCGGGCTGGCCCGGCTGTTTAGCAATTCAACCGTCCCACTCGAATTGTCCCACTGGAAAATTGCTACGAAAGGGGCACCCGAATCGCGCCGCCGCCAAGCTGACTCCCGCGCCGTGACAAGCCACCCCCTGCTGCCGCCACCTGATTGGACGACAAAATACGCGAACTCCAGCGAGGCGCTCGAAGCTGGTGGAAGGACGCAGACCCCTGGACGCACGCAGCCCCCTACTGAGAATATAGCGGTGCCCACGTTCATGGCTCCCCTTCAACCTAAGCGTGGAGAATGAGGCTCGCTCCTAAAAGGGAAGAATGTGACCCCACCCGAGCCCCCTAGGTACCATTCGGCCGTCCGCTCTAGTTACGGGACAATAGACACGGTAGCAAACGGCGAACGCCGATATTAGGCAACACGAACCAGCGACGCGAACAACGAATGCGCAAAGCAAACGAACCGGCGAAGCGAACAACGAATGCGCAAAGCGAACGAATCGACGACACGAAGCGGAAGCGAACAACGAATGCGTACGGCGAATTAACCGGCGACGTTGGGAATTGCGCGTGACGAACCGATGAAGCAAACCCGCTACGACGAACTTGCACCGACGCGCTGCCCGTCCAGACTCCCTTCTTCTACCCCCACTCAAGCCTTTTTCGCTTCGCAACGTATGCACACCACCCTCCGCGCGCACGACTAGACGCCGTCGACCGCGTACCCTCCGAACGCCGACGTGGGCAGCGGGCAAATACGGTTTCAAGCAACGACACGCGCGCCCCATCGCGGAAACACCGGCTCATACATGCACTTGACGGAGCCCGCGTGGCGCTGTCGCTCACTTAAAAGCTGCAGGAACTCTGGAGTTTCACGGCCGCGAGCGTGTCGGACGGGAAGAACCCTGCATTACGAAGCGCTATGTGGGAATACGAACAAGGAGAGTTTATTTCAAAGAGGATGCAATGCGCGGAAGGAAATAGAAGTGATAACTAGGACGGAGGCGCGCGCGTGTCGTCGTCTCGACGCGAGTGGCGGCTCGACGAACTGGCTGCCGCACCGCGTGAACGAGCACGGCTTGAAGCCGTATCTGCCTGGTGACCGCGTCGCCGCTCGGAATTTAACACCCGAACGACGCGCCCATCGTGTACGCCAATCCGAAGTGGAGGGATGCCCGTACGTTTCGCGCGACCCGCGGAACTCGCCGCTGCACGAGCGTCTGTGTTTTCGGAAGTGGACGCGGACGTCCAGTCTCTCTAGTACGGGTCCTAGTCGGCCCCGAGATTTACTAGAACAAATGAACGTCCGCGTCCAAAAAAAAATAAAAATTTTTTGGATGCGGACGTCCACTTTCTCTAGTACATATGGCGGAATACTAGGGCCCGACATCCACTTTCTCTAGTACATATGGCGGAATACTAGGACCCGACATCCACTTTCTCTAGTACGTTTGGCGGAATACTAGGACCCGACATCCACTTTCTCTAGTACGTTTGGCGGAATACTAGGACCCGACATCCACTTTCTCTAGTACATATGGCGGAATACTAGGACCCGACATCCACTTTCTCTAGTACATATGGCGGAATACTAGGACCCGACATCCACTTTCTCTAGTACATATGGCGGAATACTAGGACCCGACATCCAGTATACAATATATCAGCGAAAACCGGGAGGGAAGAAATTACAGCGGATGGTAAATTCAGGGCCCATATCGGACCGTATTTTATTCTCTCATTTAGGAAACTGCTCGTATACAATACGTCTCTCTAGAATAGGGAATACATATCTGGTCAGAATAGGAAATAAATACCCGGTTAGAATAGGAAATAAATACCCGGTTAGAATAGGAAATACGTATCCAGCCAGAATACAAAATACCTGTCAGCATATCGTCGATCACCCATCTCCCTCACTATCGCGTTCTCCCTACCATCCGAACGCCATGCACCACCATCCGCACATACTGCAAGAACCCTCACGACCTAGATTACAAAAAATACGCTCCTTCCCAATACCATCCCCGCTTTCCTCGACACCACCCCAGCCCATTAAATCATCAAGACATCAAACACGAACATGGTCAGCAAAATCTTACACCACTTGAAACGCACTCTCACTTCTATCGTATGCCCCAAAATATACACATACCAGAAACACCTCACAGCTTCATTCCCCATCTTCCTACATCCCTTCTTCACTCTCCTTCAGTCCTGCCGTTCCTGCTTCACCACTCCTGCATCACATACACAACATCAGAATCAACCACAACAGTCAGACTCAAAAGCAACGCTTACCACGACAGATATCCTAGAAACTCCCTTACTTACCTCTCCGAGAGGATGACTGAATCATCCATCCTACACAAAATACAAACCATGATCCAAAAACCTTGCAATGAATAATCAAAGTCAGCAGTCCATATCTTCGCAAAACAAGTCTTGGTGCTCAGTAAAACTTACCTTCTGTCATCAACATTCCTGCATCATCTACACAACATCGGAATCAACCACAACAGTCAGACTCAAAACCAACCTTCCATCACAGCATACTTTCAAAACTCGCACACTTACCTTCGCTCCACACAATACACACCATGACTCAATAGGCTTCCAATGAAAAATATCGCATCAACGGAAATAGTCAGACTCAAAACCAAGCTTCCCTCGCTGCTTACTTTCAAAACTCGCACACTTACTTTACCTGTTCCATCCTGCACACAATAAAAACCATAAATCACGTAATCGTGTAGCCAAGAAAAGTAGTCAGCATTCCGCATCTTCGCACAACCGGTCTGGGCGCCCAATGTGACTTACCTTCCGTCATCACTATTCCTCCATCACCTACGCAACATCGGATTCAATCGCAACAGTCAGATTGAAAACCAACGTTTCCCTCGCTACATACCCTGAGAACTCGCAAATGTACCTCTCATCCATCCTACACACAATACAAACCATGATCCAAAAACCTTGCAATTAACAATAATCATAGTCAGCAGTCCATATCTTCGCAAAGCACATCTTGGCACTCAATGAAACTTACCTTCCGTCATCAACATTCCTGCATCATCTACACAACATCGGAATCAACCACAACAGTCAGACTCAAAATCAACCTTCCCTCACAGCATACTTTCAAAACTTCACGTACCTCTCTTCCATCCTCCGCTCAATACACACCATCAGTCAACAGGCTTCCCATGAAAAATATCGCATCAACGGAAATAGTCAGACTCAAAACCCACGCTTCCCTCAACGCATACCCTCGAGGGTAGAGGATGGAACGAAGGTACGTGCGCGAATCTTGATCAAGATTCGCGCACGTACAAAGCAAAGTCGGTCAAAGAAGATCAGTCGGTGATGAGGGCGGAGTGGAGCCTGCGGCGTCGACCGGACAGCTTTCTGCGTCCGCTTAAGTCTTGCTGTGCATACTCGAAATCATCGCCGGCAGTGAGATTGAGTATGGCCCAAGCCATGGTCTCTGATTCCCCGAACAAAGAGATCCGGATCGAGAACAACGAATATAAACATATAATCATATATATGAGAATCCATTTGCTTTCCTTACATGATCTGTGGCATATCCGCTGTAAAGCACATTCAGATTCCACGAAGTTTGGAAATAAAAAAGTTTATTATTACAAATGAATTAATTGAAAATTCATCTCCCAGGGCAGTCGTTCGTCCTTCCATGCACACGTTGCCAGCACGCAATGTGATGTAACAGTTGGAAATGATTGAACTCTCGGTTAAATTCCACCGTTGGGATGTCAGCTGGAGTGAGCACAAAACTACTACCAAAAAAACTACGAACACGTTACATTCCAAGTCTCGAAAGCACCACAAAAATAAAATTGGTCGCATCTGGACGGCACAGTCTCCCCTGTTCAGCTCGCAATCCTCCCTTTTGCGTCAAAACTCGACATGGAATGCAAGTATGAAGGGTGCTTCTACTACTGCGTAGATGCTTATGCGCTCGCGCTGCATGAGCGAACGTGTCGCTACCGTTTCAACCCCTCTCCCCAACATTTCAACAACGCTCGTGTCCCTGCCGTCACCCATGAGCCTGCTCGAAACGGCGACCATGATTCCCCGCAACCCAGCTCCCCAGACCCAGAATCTGGTCGTGCTTCCTCCAGCGACTCACCCTGTGACGCTTCACTGCCACCAACCTCAACCCCCTCCCGCGCAGACCTCCTCGTGCAATCCCTCGCCGCCAGTCTCACAACCCTCGAGTACAAGGCCGGCGCTGGCCGCGTGAGCGAAGTCATCACCATCCTACAAGACCCCGCATTCTCCCTAGAAAAGTTCAACAGCGCCGTTCGCACCGTAGAAGAATGTCGCCACGTTACCGCTTCCATGGTCGAAACACATTTCCGCACCGAAGGTTACAAGAGCCACATCATTCCAGACAAAACTGGTAAGTACTCGGCACAGCTGTACCTCCGCGACCCAGTCGACATGCTCCGCAGGCAGTTAGCACTGGCTAACGACCAAAATACTCTCTTCCACCCCTCCCCACAGACCGCCCCAGACGGCACCGCAATATTTTCTCATCCCCTACACACAGAATTCGCGAAAACGCTGCACCAGGTTACTAGACAGCGCGTGCAGCTCTCGGAAGATCCACAGGTCGTATGGGCAGAGGAAACTGATCCCACACCTTCCTCCTTTGCCGGCCTCCTCCAAGTGTACTCCGACAAGAGCAGCACAAGCCTCAAGAGCTCCGCAATCGTCGCATACCCCATACACGTCACACTGCTCAACTTCTCCGCCCCCCTCCGTCGCCACTGCATCCGTACCGGCCTCACCATCGTCGGGTATCTTCCGTACATTGTTAACCCTTCGTCCAACGCCTTGTTCGGTGATGAAATGCCGACAACCTCTAGTTCTGCTAGTCGCGCTCGCAAAATTGATATTCTTCATAAAGCACTCGAAAAAGTGTTTTCGTCCCTATCCACCGCGTTCTCTTCCGGGTTCCCCTGCACAGACTCCACTGCAACTGCCCGCCAATGCTTTCCCATCCTAGCCAATTATTGCTGCGACTTTCCAGAGGCCAAAGAGCTCTCATGCACTCGCAACAGCACTACCACCACACATCCCTGCCACCGCTGCTACATCCCCGCCACTCAACTTGAATCCAGCGCGCCACACCAGCCCCGCTCCCTCGATGATACACGCTCTGCACGCCAAGAGAGCGCTCAGGAGCATACAACTGCTCCGCTCGAAGCTCTCTCCCTCCTCGAACAACACTCTGTCCTCGAATCGACCGCTCTTTTACCCACCAACAGTCCCCTAGACCCTACAACATTTTCTCCTTCGAGCCTCTGCACAATCTCCACCTCGGCATCTCAAAGCTCATCAAACAGTGCATTGTCCACCGCCTCAGCTCCCCAGACCTCACCACCACTGCCTCCCATTCCGGGACACCTCGCACCTTCAAGAAGGTGAAAAAATCCATCCTCGCCGGCTCAAACAGCATTCTGTCCGCTATCGAACGCGACTACTACATCACCGGTCTTCATGTCGACTTCTCCAAGGGTGAGAAGGGCACCAATTTGAACGGCCTCTTCACGGAGGACGGCATACGCGGCATGCTCGCAGCCAAAGACTATCACCATGTCGACATGGTGTTCCCTTTCATCGCAGCATTCATTGACACATGCTGTGACGAAGTAGATACAGCCCCCCTCACTTCCATCTGCACGCAATACTCTGACCTCGTCGCATGGGTCATGAAACGCGGTCGCATCAAGCACTGGACTGCCGCCGAACTAGAAAGCCTCCAGAACTCCATTTCCTATTTCAAACAATCAATGCTCTCCACCCTCGGCCCATTCCACACCACAGGTCTCAAAACTTTCAAGTTCCATCTTCTAGACCATCTTCCCGGTGACTTGCAGAGATATGGCGCCCTGGAACACATTGATGCAGGCCCCTACGAACACTCGCATCTTCTGTTCAAACAGAGTTATAGGAAAACCTCTCGAAGGCGCTCCACAGCCATGGAAGAGACTATTCGCCACATGGAATTCTCCTTGGCCACTCCAACTGGTCATACCCCATCGAACACATTGGGAAACGCACGCATGATATCGCCCACAGACGGTGCAGTACTCGTTCGCGACGGATTCACCGTTGCACTGCACGACTTTGCCTCCCTGCTGCCCGATGCAACCCTCCTCGTTGCAGATATCGACGGACAGCCCGATCCTGCCACTCTTTTGCCGCTGCACAACTCCTCGTTCCCGTCTGGCACCATAACGCTATTCCAGCAACTCGGTGACACAGCTGCACAAGCGTTCCTCACCCTCGCTAGACTGCGCGCCACGGCAGAAGGCCCTCCAATACATGACATGGACATTTCCGTCACCGTGGTAAAGTCCGCCTACGTCATGGGAGGGTACGTCCCAGATGCCGACGACTTTGACCCGCACAGTGGCATGCTTCGCCCCACAAACGTGTCGAGGCACAAGCAGCAGCGCGTCTTTGCAACTTCATCGTTCGGCCCCGCAAAGAGATCGCAGTACTCCTTTGTCGTCATCTCCGGAACTGCCGATGACTACAGAACCATATGGGTAGGGCGCGTCCTGGCACTGGTACGCCTGCAGTCTCCAAACCTGTTTCAACCTGTAGAACTCGCTTTCGTTCAGTATATGACCTGCTTTGCCCCAAAAACCGCTGTGGAAAAATCACTTGGGTGCATTTGTTTAAAGTGGTCCACATGGGACCCGGACAACGGATCCGTTGACAGCAATGACACTGCATCCCACAGTGCAGGTGGTCCTTGGTTTGACCTCATTCCTGCATCTACTATATCTGGCACCGTGCACATCGTACGAAGTAACTTTCCAGTCAAGCCATTTACGAAACAAATGCACTGGTCGGACCACCGTTTCTATCTCAACCGCTTCTACACCAACACTGATTACCAATTCACAGATGATAATGAAGAAGAATAAATCTAAATCGCAGCACTCTATTGATAATGTACTACATGATAAACCTTCTCGTCAACGTCACATTTACTGCACTAATTTCAACCATCCTCCATTACGCCAAAACCGTTATCAGCAGTGGCTGCATGGCGCCGCTCCATGCCCCCATACTGTGGGGCATTGATTTCGACATTCAGGTTTGCAGTCAGGTGTCCAGCATATGGGTCAACGACGAAAAGTTCTGCGCCAATTAGTCCTTGCGCAATCACACAATCCATTACAGCACCGAGGTTTGACGTAATATGCGATTGAATCCAATCCTCGGACACTAGAACAAGTGATGAGCAGCGGTTTACATCATCAACGACATGAACAATTCCAGACCCCTCTCCGCTTTGCCACACTTCAACAGCCTCTCTCGTCACAGTACGGCTTGCAAACACATGCCGTGACTGTGCACTAGTCCGCTGTTCGCTCTCGACAACGTCCGTTTCTTCCCTTGCTTGCGAGCCTTGGAGACAAGACATGCAGTACACCACCATACCAACTAATTGCTGAAAAGCTACCCCCACATATTGACTGTACCGCCTTGTAAACTCCTTCTGCCGTGCACCTCCTTTCCCCTTCGGTTCATCCAAACACTCCACAGTAGTCACTAGCCAAGCATCCAGGCGCGCCAGCGTTAGTATGCTCGTCTCTATGTCCATTACTTGTTCTGGTCGTATCGAATAACCCCTGAAGATGTCCAGCACATTCACAGCTACTCGGTTGTTAAACCATGCATCACCATTCACTTCCATTTCGAAGCTGTCAGGAACCAAGCCTTTGCTGTATCGCAGCTCTGAGAACGGTGCCGTTCGCCACCTCCCCATATCCAAATCACCGTTACTTTCCCGTTTCAAAAGCTTCTCAGACGCTTCGCGCTTTTGTTCCTCTCGCTCGTCCATCTCAGCTCGCGTCGTCAGCATCGTGCATCTAGACATTAATTTCGTGTACCCCAGCGAACCGAACAATCTGTCCCTCGCATTACGCTTCCGTGCACTCATCACGTCGGACAGTTTCTGCGTCACCTTCACTTTCAATTCCTTGCTCCCCGCCACAGCCTCTTGACAGCACACACGCTGCTCCTCATCGGAAAACACATCACACCACGGACTTTGACGCAGTACGTGTCGCACCAAGTCATTCAGCAGATCACTCTCGTCCCTGTACGAAGGTGTATACCACTGCAGATTCTTGATGATATAGCCCGGAGGGGTAGCAATATATCCTACACCGTTTTCGCTCCAAAGTGCCCCTTCTACCGGCTCTACCTCGATGGTACGTCCAGTCCAACGTCTCTGCGTTTGTTCCGCTATAGGGTCCAGCTCCATAGTCTCGTTCTTGCACCACTTTGTCAGGTTTTCCTCAACCGCCCTAAGAACTCCAAGGTATTTCACAGGAATGGCTTTCTGTATTTTCGACTTACCGCCACCGTGATCACTGATTCTACCTGTTCTCGCAATTGCAGTAAGGCTGGCATTTTCCGCCTGCAGAGTCTTCACCTTAGCCTCCAACGCAACAATCTCCGTGGTGAGCGCCTTGTTTGCTATGTCCTGGCTAAACACTTTTTTCCAGCTCCGCGATCTTCTTCTTCTGCGCATTGATGCGACTCGCCATTAAATCGATGGATTCCGGCGGATGCAACCTCTCTGCCCTCACCGTCCCCCCATCTCCCACGCTATCGGGAATATGATGTCCTCCATCGCCAATAGCCTGACGTCGCGGGGGCGTTACGCGCATATTTGGCACCAATGACAGTCTGTTGTGACGAGGCCCGCACTCCGGCTGCTCTCTCCCCTCAGTACCACCTGACCGCCGATGATAGTTGGCATCCTGTGAACGTTGCTCAGAAACAACATCCCTTGCCGCTATCCTCGGGTCCCTGACTGCATTACCTGCTGGGGCTGATGTACTCGGCATAGTTGGCGCAGTGGGGGTCACAGCCTCCAGTGTCTCGGGAACCCCCGGCTGGGACTCCGTCTGCAGCACCTCCGCATCTGCCAACCCGGGAGGAACTACCTTTGCCATAGCACTCTGCCGCAATTCCAACATGTTTTGAGCCACTATCATGTCATCATCATGATGTTCACTGTCCCTGCGAGCACGCTTGCCTCGGTCAAGCCCCATCTCTCTCCGCGCCGTTCCTCCTTCCTCACTTTCTCGCTGCGGATCCCCAGTTCTGCGCCGGTCCGTCTTGCGACTACCGGACCGCGGTTCAATGCTGCCGGTAGGCCCAGACCGCTTCTTCGCACGGGATTGTCGGGCACTCGATACAGCAGCTGCTGACCGGGTTTTCTGGAGGCCCGGAGGCTTTGGAGCTTTCTTCGCAATACGCGGCGGCATAATGAAGCTTTCCCGGAAGCGATGGAACGATTGAGTTGCACGAGATACAAAAAAGATTGCTGTATAGTGTCGGTAACCACAACGGTCTGCGATGAACGTTCAGGTCAGGTCAAGTACCGGATAATACGCCAACAGCCCAGATTGTATACGGTAGGCAGTCATCAACAGTATTTAATGAGGTACAATTACAGCTGTCGAGCTAGGCCGCGAGCACCCCTATGTCCGGAAGACGTCCTGATTTGAATTAAAATTTGGGCTATTCTCAAAAACATGCACATGTGAACATGTTTTTGAGATGGGGGTGTGCCGTACGGCACAATCGACCGCCCAAATCGATGTTTTTTGCAATATTTTTTGTGCCCGAAATTTTAGAATTTCTGGGCTGGCCAGCAATGCAATCGAGCTGGACATCCACCGGACGTCCATTTCAGGTTGGTCGTGAGAGAGCGGGGCGGGACCATGATGGAACAAGGACCAAGACCTGTCCCTGGCGTATTGAGCCTGAAATTGACCCTTCGTCAGACGCCATTTAGCCTTACAGTTGGTGCTTACAGAAGCCAGTGATGACCCCGCTCGGGGCGGCGGTCGGTTCCTGGGGCCGTTGTGGCCAAATTAGACACCCTGATTTGAATTAAAATTTGGGCTATTCTCAAAAACATGCACATGTGAACATGTTTTGAAATGGGGGTGTGCCGTACGGCACAATCGGCCGCCCAAATCAAGGTTTTTTACAATATTTTTGCTGCCCGAATTCTACAATTTCTGGGCTGGCCAGTAATGCATTAGCTATGTGCTCTAAACCGATTCTAACAAGCAGAAAGAATCCTCTCCTTCATGACGATGCTCTCGAATTGAGTGCAATGCAACGGACTCCCTCCAGGAGAACGACAAAAGCATCGTCTTTTGCAAGACATTTTCGTACGAAAAATAATCGAAACACATATTGACTTTAACCGAACAGCTATCGCGAGCACCGTACTCAGCTAAATTTCCTCTGTAATTCCTTCCTCCAACCAATCAATAGCCGCTTGGTCACAGGCTTAAAAGCCTTCCACTATTTGTCCTATCCATCGAAGAGGGTTCGATCCAGGCTTGATGGGTGTGGAACCGAGAACTTGAAAATGGAACATATTGCGACAGAGATGAGATGTCATTCTCTTTCGTTTACTTTTTTCTAACAAGATTCTAACGTCTACGCAGCGGACGAAACCAAT
>JALQPE010000035.1:0-24058 GCA_030407315.1 Asparagopsis taxiformis | reverse complement strand
AACTACGGTGTTGAGAATGAAAAAAGACAGTAAATTTACTGTCTGAGACAGTAAAAATTACTGTCTGGCCAAGACAGTGCGCGGAGACAGTAAAATTTACTGTCTGGAAATTTCAGAATACTGCTGCAGCAGTAAACTGGCACGAAATCTGGACAGTACCAAAAACAGTAAAATTTACTGTCCAGAACAGTAAATTTTACTGTCCGGAAGTGTTGCCGCCAGACAGTATGCGCGGACAGTACATTTTACTGTCTGAGGCAATGCATTGTATTGGAATACTGCACTGTCTGGGGAAATCTGTAGACAGTAGTGTAGATAGCAAATTGTATTGTCTGCGGGTAGTAATGTGCATTGGTTGACAACACTGTCTGGTGGAGTGGACTTGAGAGAAAATATGGAGCATAGTGTTGATTTGAAGGTAAATATTGGAATGGTTTGTGGTTCACGACTATATTGATTTTGATGGAGCTTTTCAGATATTTGTAGGTAGCAAAGTTAGTAAGAGGGAAGATAAGTTCTACAGGAGAGCGGATCGACCGCCTTCGGATGGGTATGATGGTTTATGTCATACATAAGCACAATAGGATCATCTTTGTAAGACATGGAATGAATCACTTCTGAGTCACGTTGGTAGTACTGCCACGTAACAGCGACAGTGACAGTTCGAGTTTGAGATTTAGTTAAGTCGATTTAGTAGTTCTGTTAATAGTAAAGTTTTCAATGATAATAAAGACAATAACTGCTATGAGGAAGTACTACACTGCGCCGCTTTAGCCGCTCAACCCCACACAGATGCGGCATGAACAGCCGGTTCTCCAGATCTAGCAGGATAATCAAGTTCAGCCACTTGCGGCTTTGTAGACTCTTCGGCTTCAGCGGCAGCCAAGGCCGCTGCTTCCTCATCACGTTTGCGCTGTCTCGAGAGGATGATACCATCGAACAATACCTTTGCATCTGATGCATCCATTCGTAAATTGGCAGCAGCTGTCATCGGCGCCTCTTGGATTTCATTTTCCTCGATCTGTTGATTCACGTATTCGCGATAGCATCGCTCGAGCATGTTGCGCTGCAGATCTCGCACTGTACTCTCGCTGTACGGAAAGAGCGGGACGAGCGACAGGCGCTGCACTTGCTCTGGGGGCAGCACGCGCTCTGCAAGGAAAGAGTAGTTTTCCGAGCAAACTTGGCGCGTCTTGCATCGTCGGGGCAAGATTTTTGAAAACATTCACAGCCTTATCGTTGCCAATTTTAAGCAGGGCTTTGATAACAGCCACATCTTGAATTGCCGATGGTACAATTGTCTTCTCAGTGACGAGATTGCTCAAGTAGCTGGAAAACAAGGCACCGCGCAAGATACCTGGACCAAGTTTGCGTTTGTACTCAGAGGTGACCTCACGCATATAATCAGGCGTGGTACCATAAAGCACAACAAGCTGACCATATTCAGCCACGAGCTGCTGCTGACGGGCAACAAAGCGTTTCTTGGCTACCTACATCGAAGCCATGACAACTGCTGTGGCTGCCATGTAAGGAATGAGCGCCCAGAAGCCAACTTGCTTTGGTGCCATTAGATCGGAGCGGCGCTGAGAAGGCAATGGCTGCTCCTCAGAGAAGCGATTTTGCTCGGGAGCAGCACCGCGACGGCGCATCGGAGTTACTGCACGCGCTGTTGCAACATGCTGCTCGTTGTCTGAGTTGGGACGCGGAGTGAGCCGAAAGGCAGACATGGTCGTCGGCGTGAAATGACATGGTACTGCACGGGGTGAGAGTGGACGATGGGACGGCAGAAGTTGGAGGTGAGCGGCTGGGAACCGATTCGACGAATCGATGGCAGTGAGGACAGTGAGGAGGACTGGAAGGCAAACGGGACCGTTCGTCGTTGCATGGTTTGGAAAGTTAAGGAAAAGCGAATTGGGCGTTGGGAGGATGGCGGCATGACCGCGACGTGGTCGGTTGTTCACGATCGGAAAGACGTTCAACACGACCGAGGTTGTCCACGGTGCATCATCTGCACGATTTGCAGATCAGCAAAGTACAATGAGATCAGCGCACAGAAGACGAAGGGCAGTCTGTCCCTTCCATCATCAAATTTATAAAATTTCCGAGCACGTTGCAGTCGCCTCAGTCCAAACGCACTATCGTTCACTCGGCTTCACATGCAAGGGGTATCGTCTCCGCCAATCGTGGTAAAACCACCTCCCTATCCCTCATCTCCCTTGCAATCATGTCCTGTTCGATACGCAGTCACTGGTGATACTATCCTGTCCTTTGCAACTACTTCGCTGCTCACGGTAATCACTCCGCAATCCCCAACAACTCCACCAGCTCAGGTCAAATTCATTTCGCAATGGCCCGCACCAGAAGACTTTGATATTGCTGCTATAGCCGTAACACCAGACGATTCAGCTCTCGCCATCATAATTTAGGACTTACCATCGTTGTACCATCAATCCTCTCTCGTTCTGCCCAATCCTCGCACGGCAGCGCTTCTCATGTGAATTGTACTACTGTCGACGCTTTCATTTCCGCGCAACTGTCCAGGAAGAACTCTCGCTTTCATCTCGCCTCCCACTTCTCTACAATCCAAAGCGGCTCCAGAATACGATCCATCCACAATTCCGGTCGCCTCAAACTTACCGCCACATCTCCGCCATGCTTATCACACTCTGGCATTAACCATCCCACAGAAAGCCTCTTCCCAACCATTTCTGACATATAACCATGCCCAATATTCTCTCGCAGTTCACGCCGGCGCTGATACCTTAACAATCTATACCTTTCAATCAGGTTACAATGCAATCCTTCAAACTAAATCTCTAGATATCACCATCACAAATAGATCCTCATCGCTCTCGATGCACGTCATTCTAATTACTCCTTCCGGTACTCTTGTCCTTGCACTACTGGCCGACAGCGAGGTATTCTTTATTGAAGACACAAGGATTGCATTTCATGTTCCATTATCCAAATTCAAACCTCTGGCCGTCACGTTTCTCGAGAGCTCCGCACAGCAGTCCTATTCGTGCAAACTGTTGGAGACCCATCACCGACCGTGAGTGCCTATTCCTAATCGCGCTCCTCTCGCAAATAGTCTGCATGTTGTATATATTCGCTACACATCGGGTAGAGTTGTTGAAACCAAGCCACTGTTCAACCCTACGACATCAAATGTATACAGTTGAAGAAGATATATCTTCTTTGACTGTACTTTCGCACCGAGAACCGCCATGCTGTGTATTTCTTGCTGAGAATGGGGATGTGATGTTTCTGTGCGATGATGACCTATCTATCTCGAGCATTAACCTGCAACAACTCGTTGAGCCGTATGTAGATATGCACGCTTCCACAGAGACTCTTGTTAATTTCTTTGCCTGTGGGCCACAAATCTTGTTTGCAATAGGAGACGGCCCTAACTTGCTGGTCGCTCAGTTACCCCATTTAACCATATGGTAACTAAAACACATCGACCGGCATTTGCTCGCTACCAACTTGCTTCGCTCTAAAATGCGATTTTTTCTCCTTGTGCACTATTATAAACATTTCTTATTGCAGGTAAAGAAACAATTTACAAGCCTTCTAAGTGGGTCTAGTTGACAACTTATGGTCTCCGGTACAGTGCTTGAGGAAGCAGCAACCGCGAAAAGTTGATTTTATGCATTGACAGATTAACACACACCCAGTTCGTTCACTGCAACCCAAGAAACCCCTATCGTCCGAAACAGAGGCTCCGTTGCAGTTGTCCAGCGCAGTTGGCAACACTTGAAAATTTCAATAACCTCACTCTGCTGCATCCTTCTGTTCTCCCTCACCACTTAGCCTGCTTGCTATCAGTGTTGCCACAACAATCAACGCACCGCCAGCGAATCCTTTCGGTCCAAAACTCTCCCCCAACAGCAGTGCAGCTAGAGTACTTGCCCAAAGCGGCTGTGTTGGGAAAATGACAACAGCCTCACTTGCCGGAACGACCTGTTGCCCTTTCGTTTGCGCCCAACCAGATACGGCTGAAGAGAATAGCCCCGTCCAGCTAACAACGGCCACATTCACTGCAATTCCAGCCAATGTCCATGGCATCGATGCCATGGACATTGATGCCAAGTGATCACTTCCTCCGTTCCGGATGACACGTCTGTCGGAGCATAATGATTGAGCACTGCCCCGATTTTCGCAAACGCCGTTCATGCAAATGATAACAATGTCTGTACAAAAATCTTCGTAGCAACAAGCGGTGTGGCAGCTACTGTGTTAAAATAGTTACTCAAGCGAATGATGTATGTGGAGAAAAAGAATGCAGACAACATCACCGGTTACACTAGAATCTGCGCCATGGCCTTTGTCCGAGCTCAAAAGTGCAACACCTGCAACAGCCACAACAGACAATATCCATGTTTTGCCCGAAACTTTACCCAGCCCAAAAAGCCCGATAGCGGCGGAGGAACACCAATCAATGGTTAATAGTCAAGATAATTCGTTTTTGCTAGACAAGTCGACATTTTTCAGAGAAGTGACGTGTAGTACGTTTGTGAAGACACTGTTGATTTGTTCAGCTGCATTGTATATAGCGCATGAGATTACAAATGTTGTGTTGAGCTTGTTGAATTTTTATCGAATGGTTGTCGAATCGGGAGGAGGTGTCCGTTTTCGTTGATGATTATCTAGGCGTACAATGCGGAATCCTGGGCGCTGACATGGGGATAATCATTCCGGTTCTGTTTCTGCAATTATTGTACATGCTGTTGAAACAGCTGTCACTGATCCCGATTTTAATCCTTGGTGTGTTTTACCCCAACGCGAACGGTCAACGCAATTTGTTACACAATCCACGCAAATACCGGTGGACTGCGTTTGGTGTGCTGACTTTATGAGTGTCTTCGTTAGCTGTGCTGACCGTGTTCATCTCGAAGCTGGAACCGTTGTTGATCGTCGGCAATCTGAGTTTGTTCTGGTATGTGGTCGTTGCACCATCAACTTACGACTCAGTGACGTACATCGTGTCGATTGTGTACGCTGTGTTGGCAGCTGGTGCGGGCATTGTGATCATCATCCGAGTGTTACGATCAGAGGCAAACAATGTATTCAAAGTGCCGGATGGCTCGCAGGCTGGGTAGAGATGAAGTGCGTAGAAACGATGAAATAAAATATTTATTGCAGGCGCCGATATTTGACGCACGTGTATCGCTGGGTAGCCCGTAATGACGTTTGAGAAATGTCTACCTGTTGCAACTTGGAAGTTCGCCAATGACAACAATGCAATTTCTTTCACTAGGCTCCGACACATTACAGCCCAAATTTCCTGCTCATAACTAAGCTGTGCAACCGTCTAGCTTCTTGCTTTCGCCAAAAGCTGCCATTTCACATTCCACCCTCGCATTACCCAGTCTCCTCAAACTGATGGCTGCGGAGTACCGTAAGAATGAGGATCGATTTTACCGCACCGCACCGCCAAACCACCCCAGCTCGCTGTAGAGGTTATTCGCCGCGTAAGTCTACAGCTCGACAAGGATGGCGACCTTGCATTTGCGTTCGCAAACGCCGAGCGCGCTTATGCTCTTGTCGTTTGTCTTCAGGACCTCAACAAGATGGGTTGGAAGGAATGTGCGCACCATCTACAACCATCGCATTTCGCGCCGACAGCATCAGCCGCCAACAAACACCAACAATGTACGCGCTCTGCAACAAAAAAGCAGCGTGTTACATCTGTTTCGCATCTTCCGTAGCGTTATCCCAAACCGGCAATCGAATGCCGCGCGTATATGCGACGCCCCTTGTAAGCACTGCGACGCCTACACCAGCCGCAACGCAGGCGGCGGAACGCGGTGACAGGTTGCGCACGAATACATACATGGCGGCGCCCGCAGCCGCTGTGGATTCACAAATCTCCGAATGACTATGCAGAACACCCACATCGCGTTTACAATGCACATCGCGAACGGCGCCGCCAAATGTAGCGGTCGCCATGCCGGCATGTGACCGCATAGCACGCAGATCAGCGGGATGAAGTGGGCGTGGAGTCCGTTCTGCGCGCCGATGACGCAGAAGGCGCCGAAGCCCAGCGCGTCGGTGGCGAAAAACGGCGACACCTTGGCGTCTTATTGGCGTGGCCAGAGCGAGAATGTCGCCAATGATACCAGGATGGATAGAGTGAGATAACCCGGTTCAGTGGTCCGGAACGGACGTGTCCAGATGATAAGACCATCGCAAATCGTGCCGCCGCCCGACGCGGTCGTCGTTCCCACCACCACCGCGCCCAGCATGTCCTGTTGTTCCTTAGCTTCCTGATCGGCAAGCTCATATTGAACAGTGGCTTAAGCCACTGTGCAATATAAATTCATCGCGTTGCGCAGCCTCCAGCGACGAATACTCTTGTTGGTGAACCATTTCGCTACCATCATCCATTGCATTTTCTAGCACACGAAACTCCTCTTCATGGTCATGTACATGAACTCCGTACCCCTGAGCGTGACCGTCAAGTGATAGTACCATGTTAGGATTGGAATCTATGTCCGCACTACGCACATTCGAGAAGAGATATTTGTATGCAACTGTTCGCCACGACTTTATGGACAACTACGGTAAAGCGTCGTTTGAACCCTCGGTAGAGAATTATCCGCAACAATAAAAGGAACCGATGCTTTCCATCAATGATGATTCTAATGTGTATAGCCATACAAATATACTACATGAGTGTTCAAGTGGTACGACAGCTGGGACTGGGAACGTTAAGAGAGCTCTAGGGTAGGTAACAGACAATGAACTTGTGCGGGAGGACGGGTATTCAGGACAAGCTGTCAGAACTGTAATTACTCTGTTTTCTTACAGCAAAGTCATCGTTAAGGCGGATTTTTTTCTTCAGGACAAGCTGTCAAAACTGTAAGTTCTCTATTTTCTTACAGCAAAGTCATCGTTAAGGCGGATTTGCCTCTTCAGGACAAGCTGTCGGAACTGCTATTCAGTTTTCTTACAGCAAAGGCAGTTTACCCAGGTTGCTTACAGCAAAGTCATCGTTACGATGACTTTGCTGTAAGAAAACAAAACATTACAGCAAAGTCATCGTTACGATGACTTTGCTGTAAGAAAACAAAACATTACAGCAAAGTCATCTTAACGATGACTTTGCTGTAAGAAACCATGGTAAACCAACCTCTCTGTAAGCTTTCGAGAGGGACTGATGTTTCTCACTCGGGAAGAAGAAGGAGACGATTTCGGACCCCGCGAAAAAGGCTGCAAAGTGGTCTGGATGGGTTGGGGTGGTTCTAGGAAGCACTAAAACGTGTTTTAATTGCACTCAAAGCTTCTGGCTTGCGTAGTAGGGCTGGTAGAATTCATCGATTTTCGGTCACCAGATTGTTACAACTGGAGATGTGATGGTCAAAATTGAACTTTGTCCGAATGATGTGTAAGTGGTCTGTAAGGGTTGGAGTGGCTCTAGGGAGTACGGAAAAGTGTTCTATGAGTTCGTAAAGCTGCTGGCTTGCGCATTAGGGCTGACAGAATGCATCGATTTTTGGTCACCAGATTCCCACAACTGGAGATGTGATGGCCAAAAGTGAACTTTGTCGGGACGAAGTGCAAGTGGTCTGGGAGGGTTGGAGTGAGTCTGGGGAGTACTGTAACCGGTTTTATTCGCCCTGAAAGCTGGTGGCTTGCGAGGTAGAGCTTCCGGAGTTCACTAATTTTTGCTCGCCAGATTCTCACAACTGGAGATGTGATGGCCAAAATTGAACTTTGTCGGAACGAAGTGCAAGTGATCCGTAAGGGCTGGAGTGGCTCTAGGGAGTACGGAAAAGTGTTTTATGCTTCCGTAAAGCTGCGGACTTGCGTGGTAGGGATTCCAGAATGCATCGATTTTTGGTCACCAGACTCCCACAACTGGAGATGTGATAGCCAAAATTGAACTTTGTAAGAACGAAGTGCAAGTGTTCTGGATTCCTTCGAGTGGCCTGGAAGCGTACTCTGGACAAGTTTTCGGACCTTGAAGAGGCTCAACTGCACAATGCTGACATTGAAATGAAACATTCATATAGTCCATTTTTAACTAGAACTGCTGGAATGGATTGCGTAGCCTATAGAGGAGCAATGTAGTTATATAATAGAGCTAGAAGCATGCCTCCACAACCTATCTCTCATTTCTCTAGTTCTCCTTCATCATTCCAGTCTCCCTTCCTGTGACGCAATGCGCCTCTGGTGTCACTTCACACGCCCCTCCTGTGCATTAAATACCTGTCTACCACTTCCGTATTCTACTCATACCACCGCCTTCATTTTACCCCATGCCTACCATCCTATCCTTTACATTCTGTCCTTCAATCCTAGGCTAACCTACTTCATAACCATCGATGTAAAGTGAATATCTAGATTCCTACCTACTTGAGAGTATAGTTTATTAGAACGGGAAACGGACGGTTTTGTATAGTCAATGTGCTACACAGCACCAGGAGTAGATTTTGCGCACCGATAATCTATGCTTGATATTGGAGAGACCAGCTTCTTGTAGCCTCGGGAAATGTGCAGGTAGTACCTTTCCAGAGGTCCTGGAGGTGTTCACACCAACTCTAGTCCATTTTAACGAGTTTGAGTTTCGACCGCCAGAATCTCTGTCGTGAGAAAATGCATTTTCCCACCACCATGGTGGTTGTAATTTTGCGTGCTCCTCTCGCAATACTGAAATTTTTAGGTAGTTCAGGCCGGGTGAACAAGACACAGATCGCTCTTCAAAGCCGCCCAAAGCCGTCGAAACCATCCTTCCACAATGTTCTCGACTTCACAATTCCTATCTCACCCTTCCCAAGGTAAGAGAGGGACCAAGCTCCCCTGCCACTTACAGCTGAGGCAATTTACCAGGGATGCTTACAGCAAAGTCATCGTTACGATGACTTTGCTGTAAGAAAAGAAGACATTACAGTGGGCGAAGGATTTTACCGGGTAAAAAAATCACAAGGAATTTTTTACCGGGTAAAAAATCGTGGCTACTGTAATGAAACGTTTACTTACAGCAAAGTCATCGTTACGATGACTTTGCTGTAAGAAAAGGAAACATTACAGTGGGCGAAGAATTTTTACCGGGTAAAAAATCACCAAGAATTTTTTTACCGGGTAAAAAATCGTGCCTGCTGTAATGTTATCTTTTCTTACAGCAAAGTCATCGTAACGATGACTTTGCTGTCAGCACCCTCGGTAAACTGCCTCAGCTGTAAGCGGTCTGGCTTCACCCTCTCTCTCATGTCTCTTGTCTTCCTTCATCCCAGCCTCCCTGCTATGTCGACTCCGGTGTCACTCCAGCCGACCCTTCGGTGAGTGTAATCCTTGTGTTTACCACCGCCATAGTCTACTCATACTATCCCTTCATGTTGCTGCATACCTAACCCCCCATCCTTCCTGATTGTCCTACAATCCTAGGCTAGCTTACTTACCAACTATATTGGTATAGAAGACAGCTAGATTCCGAGTAACAAAAATCTATATTGTACTAAAAAGGGCAATTTGGTGTGGTCACTGTGCCACATGGCACCAGGAATAGAATCTGGCGACGGATACCCTATGCTTGATCTCAGAGAGGACAGCTACGCCCATGCTCCGAAAACGTGCTGTCAGTACCTTCCAGACGTCGTGGAGGTGCTCACGCCAGCTCTAGTTCATTTTAGGGAGGTTGAGTTTCGACAGTCAGAATTTCACTCTTGCGAAAATTGTGTTTCATATTTTGTGCACTCCTGCCGCCGTACCAGATAGGGTACCCAGCCCAGACCGGGTGAGCACGACGCAGAGTGCTCCCCAACGCCGCCAACAGCCGTCCAAACCATCCCTTTGCCATGTTTTCTGGCTTCACAATTCCTTGCTCACCCTTCCCAAGGTGAGGGAGGGACCAAGCCCCCAGCCGCTTACAGCTGAGGCAGTTTACCAGGGATGCTTACAGCAAAGTCATCGTTACGATGACTTTGCTGTAAGAAAATGTTTTCATTACAGTGGCCGAAGAATTTTTTACCGGGTAAAGAAATCATGGCTACTGTAATGAAACCTTTCCTTACAGCAAAGTCATCGTAACGATGACTTTGCTGTAAGCATCCCTAGTAAACTGCTCCATCTGTAAGCCGTTGGTCTCAACCCTCGCTCTCATGTCTGTTGTCCTCCATCATCTCCACCTCCCTTCGCCCTGCGCACCACGTCTCTAGTGCCACTCTGCCCGCCCCTTTGGTGCATGAAATACTTCTCTACCACTGCCATAGTCTTCACATACTACTGCCTCTATACTTCTGCATGCCCACCCTTCCTTCTTCCTCTCCTGTGCTAGGCCCAGAGCATATCCAACTTCCTGAACATCATTGTACAGTGAGGAAGTAGAATACTAACTAGATGGCTAGAGTACACTGCAAATGTAAGTAGCTATGGTTGGGGTGGTACCCAGCACCCTACCTCCTCCATGAGTAAGCTTTGGTCGCAGAACTGCTATGCTCGATTTCGGTGAGGAAAGCCCCTCGCATGCTCAGGAAAATTTCTGATAGCACCTTTCCAGCAGTCTTGGATGTACTCCAGACCTGTTCTAGCTCTTTTCAGCGAGGTCGGATTTCGGCCGCCCGAGTCTCTGCCGTGAGAAAATGGTGGCACAAATTTTGTGCACTCTTGCTGCCATACTATGTGTTGCATCCAGCTCAGACCCGGTTGAGCGTAACACAGAGTGCTCGCCAGAGCCATGAACACTAGTCGAAACAAACCGCTCGCGATGTTCCCGACTTCACACTTCCCCTCCTATCCTTCCCAAGGTGGGAGAGTGACTAAACTCCCAAACGCTTACAGCAGAAGCCGTTTACAAGGGATGCTTACAGCAAAGTCATCGTTACGATGACTTTGCTGTAAGGAAAGGTCTCCATTACAGTGGCCGAAGAATTTTTTACCGGGTAAAAAATTGCAGCTGCTGTAATGAAACGTTTCCTTACAGCAAAGTCATCGTAACGATGGCTTTCCTGTAAGGAAACGTTGCCATTACAGTGACTGGAGAATTTTTACCGGGTAAAAAATCACCAAGAATTTTTACCAGGTACAAAATCACCAAGAAATTTTTACCAGGTAAAAAAATCCTGGCTGCTGTGAGGAAACATTGCTATCGCAGTGACCGAATAGTTTTTACCGGGTAAAAAAATTACCAAAAAGTTTTTTCCAGGGTAAAAATCGTGGCTGCTGTAATATTTTGTTGCCTCACAGCAAAGTCATCGCTGCGATCGTTACCATGACTTTTCTGTCGGCGCTCCGCCGAAACTGCCCCCTCCGTAAGCCTTCCTGATCCTCTCAATTTTGCAGACGAAGACGACTGCGTCATTACGCTCATCGCCTTCTTGTTCTATTCCAGTGCCACCCGCCATCGTTTCCTCTCTTGCTCATAAGGAGCTCAGTATTTTATATCTCCTGCGATACAATACTTCACTCTCGAGCTGGAAGGAATGCATAAAGGCAACTTCTCAAATAGTTTTTCAGCAAATGTGCCGTCTGAAAGGGAGTTTTCTTGCTCATCAGTGAAAAGTAGTGCTTCTTCTCCAGTCGTTCGTTTCCCTGCAGTGAATCTCCTATTCTTTTACCGGGGAGGCTCAGTCTCATTGTTTTTATCAGGCATACCGGGTTCAGAGAATCTTGGGTTATCTTCTTCGCTTCTTATCCAACCTGGACTTGTTTTCATTCGACTCCGTTCTCTGTCCTCTTCGGCCTTGGTAAGATGAATTGCCTTTGTCCCCGCAGCATATTCCAGTTTGTCATCGAAACTGTTTGTAAACATCCCGTTCTTGGTTCTCAGACTGCTTCTGTCTATCAAGTCGTCATGAAAGTCAACAAGGATGAATAAAATGCGCTCTTCAATGCGATGATGAGTATCCCCGACCCCTTTCAAGTTTTCTGCTACCAAATCTGTTCGCACGAATTGCTCCATCGTTGCAGACTTCTTCAACCACTTGTGAAAAACCTCTGACATTCACTTTGCGAGGGTCAACTTGCATTTCAGGCGAACTGTACTGCGCAGTAGTGATGATTGTCTCGCTAGCTGAGGGAGAATTAATCTTCTCTGCTACTTCTCTGCCACTACATTCAACCGTTACGAAACCTTTCGAGGGTTTCATTCGATCAGATGAACTGGTTCACCACAATGATTTGTCCTATGCTTATTACTTTCTGCTGAATTATTGCTATTATATCCGGGCTGGACCTACTCAAAATGGTTTTGCTATCTTGTATCGCATTCCCTCAAGACAAACCTGTCAAAGACGTATCCATTTACGTTTATTACACGGTGATGCTCTAAGCACTAATACCGAATCTGATTTTCTCATACACGTAGTTCCTAGTTGTATACTCTACCATATTCTAGGCCCTATTCACAAGGTGAAAACATGATCTCTCGTTTAATCGTACTCGGTGTGATATCTTAAATTAGCATATATTTATTTATTAAAATGCAGATTCACTGCTCGCTTGCAACATGAAAATTATAAAATTTCTTCCACACTGCTATTTCCTAACCGCCACCATCTACGTGGCCCGCTTTGACTGCCTGCCAAGTGTGCTCAGAGTATGTAATGACGTCATCTATATATACCAGCCACATCATCACTGGAAGCGCGGACTCCTCGTCCAGGAAAGTGCGCCATTTTTCTTACTCCTCACCTCCCCCTTTTCTGTAGGCCCCATATGCTAGTGTTTTTCCTATATTTCTGTAGTGATGACGTCATTCTAGACCATAAAAGGCGGTCGAAGATGCGATCATGTGGGACTGTTCTGCCAGATCATGTGCTTCTAAGCGTAATTCACACCCTAGGCTTCGTTTTTCTGGGCCTCACATCGCACCGCTCTGTTTTAAATTTATCCCTCTATTGTTCTCCTACACGTCCTTTCCGCCCGCAGAGTACTACTTAAACGACAGATTCTGGAAATCCCTGTTTCCATCTCTGTATCCTCCGGCAACAAAGCAACAATAACTACACTTTGGAAGCGGTATAGATATCAATACTGCTTCCAAAGCGTGATTATTGTTTCTTTTTTCCGACGGATATGGAGATGGAAATGTGGAAACGTATCATATGGTACGTTTCCACATTTCACGCCACTAACCCAGTATCCTATTTGTTTTCACTTCCTCAGGTTTTCAGTCGGTGAATTTTCCACTTCTTCTTTCATTCATCTTTCTCTCTTACTCGTTCTCCATTTCTTTTCTGCTCTTCCTGTGAGTACATATTTCGATTTGGGATACAATGGTATTCGTTATGGTATGTTAGTCTCCTAATCACCATTAATTTACAACTCCAATTCAACGTCACTAACTTGTTTCCTTTCCCTACATCATTTTTCTCTTCTTCTCTTTCTTTCTTAGTTCATTCATGCAGCTCAATCAATTGATGGATTTGTAGGCTTTTCTAGTAGTTTTAGTTTTACTCGTCAGAATAGTGTTAGTTGTAGTAGAAGCAGTTTTAACATAGGGATAGTTTACTCTCAATGTAGCCTGCGCAAATAAACAAATACAGAGTGAAGCTTCCCATATCGCACCCTCTTAGATTGCTACCTATCCTACCGCGTATACCTCTCGCTAGATCATAGTCACTACGAAATAAAAATTCCTAGCCGTACTATTCTGTCCATTCCCATATGAATACCGTCCATGCCCCATCCTCATAGCGCTAGAACTGCCTTCCTCTACCCCAGAAAGATGCCCACGACAGCGTGACGCTCCATCTCATCCACCACTCCCAGACACCGAATTTTACTATATCAGGACACTACTTTTACTGTCTCCAGGTGCTGCCCAGGGCAGCACGAAATACTGTCTCCAGGTGCTGCCCAGGGCAGCACAAAGTATTGTCTACAGGTGCTGCCCAGGGCAGCACGAAATACTGTCTACAGGTACTGCCCAGGGCAGCACAAAGTACTGTCTACAGGTACTGCCCAGGACAATGAAAATCACTGTCTCCAGGTACTGCCCAGGACAGTGAAAATCACTGTCTCCAGGTACTGCCCAGGACAGTGCACCGTGTTGGTTCCATCTATTGTCCCAGGCAGCGTATTTCACTATCCGGCCATGTTGCCTTGGCCAATACAAAACACTATCCGCCAACACTGCCCAGTACAGTAAATTACATCATATCCAACTATTGAATAAATCATTAATTTTTACTGTCTCCATTCACTGCCTCAGACAGTACTGTGAGACAGTGTTTTTTACTGTCTGCAGACAGTGTTCCGTACTGTCTGCCAGACAGTACAAATCACTGTCTCCAAGTGTGGCATTAATTTTCATTTGCCGCATAGTGATTTTTACTGTCTCAGACAGTAAAAATCACTGTCTCGCAGTACTGTCTGAGGCCCCCTTTTCAACACCGTAGTGTAGGAAATGAAGAGAGAAGAAAAAATGATGTATAGAAAGGAAACAAGTTAGTGACGTTGAATTGGAGAGGGAAATTGATGGTGATTAGGAGACTAACGTACCTTAACAAATACCATTGCATCCCAAATTGAGATATGTACTCACAGGCAGAAAAGAAAATTAGTGGAGAAGTGGTAAGAGAGAAAGATAAATGAAAGTAGAAGTGGAACACTCACCGACTGGAAACCTGAGAAAGAGAAAACGAATAGAAAACTGGGTTAGTGGCGTGAGTTGTGGAAACGTACCATCATGGTTCATATCCGTCGGAGACAAAGCAACAACTTTGGCCTTGGAAGCCGTATTGATGATCTAAAACTTACGCTTTGGAAGCAGTTTAGATGATCTATACGGCTTCCACGGCCAGGGTTGTTGCTTTGTTTCCGACGGATATGAAGATGGAAACAGGGATTTCCAGAATCTTTCGTTTAAGTAGTACTCTACGGGCGGAAATGACGTGTAGGAGAACAATAGAGGGATGAGTTTGAAACGGAGCGGTGCGATGGGAGGCCCAGAAAAACGATACCTAGGCTGCGAATTACGCTTGGAAGCACATGATCTGGCAGAGGAGGCGCACATTATCGTATCTTCTACCGCCTTTTATTGTCTAGAATGACGTCATCACTACAGAAATATAGGAAAAACACTAGCATATGGGGCCTACAGGACAGGCGGAGGTGAAGAGTAAGAAAAATGGCGCACTTTCCTGGACGAGGAGTCCGCGCTTCCAGTGATGATGTGGATGGTATATATCGATAACGTCATTGTATGCTCCGAGTACACTTGGCAGGCAGTCAAAGCGGGCCACGTGGATGGTGGCGGTTAGGAAACAGCAGTGTCGAAGAATTTTTATAATTTTCATGTTTCAAGCGAGCAGTGAGTCTGCATTGCAATATAAAAATGTATCCTAATTTAAGATATCACACCGAGTACGATTCAACGAGACATCGTGTTTTCACCTTGTGAATAGGGCCGAGAATATGGTAGAGTATACGAGTAGGAACTACGTGCATGAGAAAATCAGATTCAGTATTAGTGCTTAGAGCATCACTGCGTAACAAACGGAAGTGGATACGTCTTGGCCAGGATGGTGTTTAGGGAATGCGATACAAGATAGCAAAACGATATTGAGTAGGTCGAGCCCGGATGAAATAGCAATCATTGTGCATAAAGTAATGAGCATAGGACAAATCATTGTGGTGAAACAGTTCATTGGATCGAATGAAAGCCAGGAAAGGTTTCTTAATGGTTGAATTTAGTGGCGGAGAAATATAATTCTGCACTATAGCGGAGAAGTAGCGGAAAAGAGTAAATCTCCTTCAGCAAGCGAGACATGCATCAATATTGCCCAGTATAGTTCGTCTGAAGTGCAAGTTGAACCTCGCAAAGTGAATATCAGAGGTCGTTGGCTAGTGGTTGAAGAAGTCTGCAACGATGGAGCAATTCTTGAAAACGGATTTGGCTGCAGAAAACTATTCCGAACAGGCCAGAGTTCGTGCAGTTCTCTTCGACGGAGAATCTGGCTGGGTGTACGGTGAAATTTTTGTTCAACGGATCGTTTAGGGGTGCTCCGGACGTCCAAAATTGTGTCAACCTCGAGATGACGGCGTACTACACTTGTAGCCGTTGGTGGGCCGGGCTGAAACCGAACTCGGTTGGTACCATTGGGCAGGAATGGATTGCTGGTTTGTTGGAAATCTTCGGGTACGTGAAGGAGGTGGCCGAGTATTGGAACGTTTCGGATGTGTTGAGGATGCTGGATGGCTCCATTCCCAGCGTGGGTGACCCGAGCAAGAGCTTCGACATTCACTCACGCGTTGTCGAAGTTTTTGCGCTGATGGTGCCCAAGAAGGGGTTCTGAGCGGACTTACATCCCAAGGAAGGCCCTCCAATGGCTCCAAGTTTGAGAACATCTTTCCCAATCGGAAGTCTATGTTTTGAAAGGACGCCAGGAAAATGCTCCTGCGCGTAACTGGCTACCGCGACATGTAAATGCGGAAACAATTTTACGTGGTGGACCCACACATCCCACATGCTGCGCTCCCAGTCACATGTGGTCATGATTCCGCCATCCCTTCCCCTTCCCCTTCCATTTCCCTGACCATCCCTTCATCCTCCATTCCTTTGCCTTTGAAGAATCCAATTTAGGTAGTACCACCTCAATTAGATTCTTCCAGCTATTCCGAGGCTGCCTCTGTTTCTGCCACTACCCCTGTCGTGTCTGCATCGTCCGGAGTGGAAACTTCTGGGAAAGTGATGCCCAAAAGGAGTACCTGCCTGAAAGAGAGTCGTTCCGGTCGTGGTGGAACAGCGACGGCGGGTGGTGCGAGCCCTGTTCAGGTCGTCGAGCTGGAGAGCGCACCCAAGGATGCGGGTAAAAGCTCCATCCTTGGGAAGCGCAACTGGGAAACCGCTTCTGCGACGCCCGAGCCCTCTACCAAATTTGGTACTTTTAAAAGAGGAAGCTCAGTGAGACTTCATCAAAGTCGTCGTCAAAGAAATCCAAGTCGGCTTCCAGAGGACGTTCTCGGGAGCCGATTCTCCAGTTCGACGACGCCCATGAAAATCCTATTCCCGACAGTATCGTCGATGAGAATGTGGCCGCCGTTCTCCCCAGCGCAATTGCGTCTGGTAGCCCGATGAAGTACTACATGGAAATTACGACGGTAGAGACGGTGCGGGCGGAAATAAAGGCGGCAGCATTCCTGGCAGCTGCATCGCCAGGTGCTGAGGACTCGGTGGTGGAATAGTACTTTGCGGTGAAGCGGCGTTGCTGGACAACATGGGGGTGGTTGTTGTGGAAGGCCTCTTGCAGTCGTCCACGGCTGGTAGCGCGACGCATGACCTCTTCAGTCACTTTTCTCGACAGTTCCAGCTGGTTGAGGAGGTTGAAAAGCCACAGAAACCCTCCCAGCAGTCTGATTCTGATTATGAAGACAGGAAACCACAGGACGAGCCCCCAGATTTCGCCAAGCCCGGTTTTGATCCTTCGCCGTGGCATTTCATCCACAACGTGGGTGCTGCGAAGGACCGCATAGATGGTGGTCGTGGGCGACTCCCCCTGCCGCGGTGTGAATTGTGCGACAAGCTGGAGGAGGGGAATTTGGATATGTACAGGAACAAGTTGGTGGCAGAGCTTGCTCTTGGTGTTTGTGCGGATTTCTTGAAGTTGGGAATGGAGGGTGAGGATCCTGTCTTTTTCCCGAAGACAGGATTACGGCTGCTTCTTAAAACAGATGGGGCTGCGGACCAGGATGGGCACACGGACTTCTGAGTATCCCAATTTTGAGGAGTCGGACCTACCCAATCCCCATCCTATTTCATGATGTCGAGCGGATCCGATGGGTTCTTTATAGTAGCTGCACCTTATAGTCATGTATGCCTGGTCCATACGGACGCCGACATGTGGAAGGTTCCCGTTAACCACTTTTATGTGCCACCCTATTCCGTCTTAGTTGATCGCGGTGACCTTTACCATTACGGGGTCGGCTTCAGGTGAGGAGATCTTCCTGTGGGAGCAGAATTTAGTCTATGGTCTGCCCACGCGCGGCCACATCTACTTGAAGACTGAGAAGGACGTCCTCACGGACCACATCCACACCGTCGAATATTAAAAGTATGACAGGAGCAATAGATAGCATACGAGAAGTATTAAAACCTATGCTATTGTTCCCTGCTATGAAGTTCTGTCTTTCTCATCTCAACATTATTCGCTTAGCCCACCTTTCTATTTTCATCTATACATCTGACCTTCATGTCATAGTTTAGTGCTACTAAGCCTATTGATTGCTACATTTTTGTATTAGTCTACAACTTTACATGATTTCACTAGCTAGACCGTAGGGGGGACTAGTTTTAGACCTTGACAACCCGTGAGGTTCGACTATAAGAGACGTTGCTGAGATAACACATGACACAGAATGCTCCTGGAAGCCACTCACAGCCGTACAAACGTTCTGCTGAGCCATGTTCCTGACTTCCCAATTCCTTGCTCACCCTTCCCTAGGTGGGAGGGGGACGGAACTCTCAGCCCCTTACAGCGGAAGCCGTTTACCGGGGATTCTTACAGCAAAGTCATCGTTACGATGACTTTGCTGTAAGAAAGCGTTTCCATTACAGTGGCCAAGAATTTTTTCACCGGGTAAAAAAATCATGGCAGCTGTAATGATTTATTTTCTTACAGCAAAGTCATCGTAACGATGACTTTGCTGTAAGGAAACGTTTCCATTGCAGTGGCCAAAGAAATTTTACCGGGTAAAAAATCAGCAAGAATTTTTACCGGGTGAAAAATCGTGGCTGCTGTAATGATTTATTTTCTTACAGCAAAGTCATCGTTACGATGACTTTGCTGTAAGAAAGCGTTTCAATTACAGTGGCCAAGAATTTTTTTACCGGGTAAAAAATCATGGCTGCTGTAATGATTTATTTTCTTACAGCAAAGTCATCGTAACGATGACTTTGCTGTAACCATCCCTGGTAAATTGCTTCCGCTGTAAGCGGCAGGGACTTCCGTCCTTTTCCGACCTAGGGAAGGGTGAGGAAGGAATTATGAAGTCAGGAAACAGGGTATAGGAATGGTATGGACGGCTGTAGGCGGCATTAGGTAACACATTGTGTTGTTTACACCCGGTTTGAGCTGGGTGTTGTGTCTAGTATGGTTGGAGGAGTGTACGAAATTTCTACCACGTGGTCGGAAATGGTTCAATTTTCTCACGACAGAGATTCTGACTTTCGAAATTCAAACTCGTTAAAGTGGGCTGGAGTTGGTGTGAACACCTCCAGGACCTCTGGGAAGGATCTGGTAACACATGTCCTGTGACTGCACGCGGTTATCCTCTCTGAAATCAACCATAGATTATCGGAGGGCAAAATCTACTCTTGGTGCCTTGTGGCACATTGACAATACAAAACCGTCTGTTTCCAGTTTTTATATACTTTACTCTCGAGTAGATAGGATTTCAGCTGTCCAAGTAAAGAATGGGCCATATAAATGTTTCATTTCAACACAAGCATTGTGCAATTCAACCTCTTCCAGGTCCAAAAACTTGTCCAGAGTACACTTCCAGGCCATCGCCTGGGAGCGTACTCTGGACAATTTTTTGGACTAAGTGCACTTTCAAGTGCATGCACTTGGAGGCATCCAGTCCAAATCTACGTCGTTCCGACAAAGTTGAATTTTGGCCATGGCCGAAATTCATCATATCTGCAGTTGTGAGAATCTGATGACCAAAAATCGATGCATTCTGCCAGCCCTAATGCGCAAGCCAGAAGCTTTACGGACAGATAAAACACCTTTCTGTACTCCCCAGAGCCACTCCAGCCCTTATACACTACGGTGTTGAAAAGGGGGCCTCAGACAGTACGGTGAGACAGTGCTTTTTACTGCCTCACTGTACAATGATCTCCAGGAAGTAGGATATTCTCTAAGCCTAGCACGGGACAGAAAGATTGAAGCGTAGGCATGCAGAAGTATAGAGGCAATAGTATGTGTAGACTATGGCAGTGGTAGAAAAGTATTTCATGCACGAAAAGGACTGGTAGAGTGGCACTAGAGAAGTGATGCTTAGCAGGAAGGGATGTGGAGATGATGAAGGAGGACAACAGACATGAGATCGAGGGTTGAGACCAACGGCTTACAGACGGAGCAGTTTACCAGGGATGTTTACAGCAAAGTCATCGTTACGATGACTTTGCTGTAAGAAAACAATTCATTACAGTAGCCATGATTTTTTTACCGGGTAAAAAATTCCTGGCCACTGTAATGAAAACGTTTTCTTACAGCAAAGTCATCGTAACGATGACTTTGCTGTAAGCATCCCTGGTAAACTGCCTCAGCTGTAAGCGGCTGGGAGCTTGGTCCCTCCCTCACCTTGGGAAGGGTGAGCAAGGAATTGTGAAGCCGTAAAACATGGCAGAGGGATGGTTTGGACGGCTGTTAGCGGTGTTGGGGAGCACTCTGCGTCGTGCTAACCCAGTCTGGGCTGGGTGCCCTGCCTGGTACGGCGGGAGGAGTGCACAAAATTTCAAACACAATTTCCTCAAGAGTGAAATTCTGACTGTCGAAACTCAACCTCCCTAAAATGAACTAGAGCTGGCATGAGCACCTCCAGGACGTCTGGAAAGGTACTGACAGCACATTTTCGGAGCATTGGCGCAGCTGTTCTCTCTGAGATCAAGCATAGAGTATCCGTGGCCAGATTCTATTCCTGGTGCCGTGTGGCACAGTGACCACACCAAATCGCCCTTTTTAGCAGACTGTAGATTTGAGTTACTAGGAATCTAGCTGCCTTCAATACGAACATAGTTGGTAAGTAGGCTAGCCTAGGATTGTAGGAAAATCAGGAAGGATGGGAGGGTAGGTATGCAGCAACATGAAGGGGATAGTATGAGTAGATTATGGCGGTGGTAGAGAAGGATTGCACTCACTGAAGGGTCGGCTGGAGTGACACCGGAGTCGACATAGAAGGGAGGTTGGGATAGGCTGGGATGAAGGAAGACAAGAGACATGAGAGAGAGGGTGAAGCCAGACCGCTTACAGCTGAGGCAGTTTACCGCGGGTGCTGACAGCAAAGTCATCGTTACGATGACTTTGCTGTAAGAAAAGAAAACATTACAGCAGGCACGTTTTTTTACCCGGTAAAAAAATTCTTGGTGATTTTTTACCCGGTAAAAATTCTTCGCCTACTGTAATGTTTCCTTTTCTTACAGCAAAGTCATCGTTACGATGACTTTGCTGTAAGAAAACGTTTCATTACAGTAGCCACGATTTTTTACCCGGTAAAAAATTCTTGGTGATTTTTTCACCCGGTAAAATCCTTCGCCCACTGTAATGTTTTCTTTTCTTACAGCAAAGTCATCGTAACGATGACTTTGCTGTAAGCATCCCTGGTAAACTGCCTCAGCTGTAAGCGGCTGGGAGCTTGGTCCCTCTCTCACTTTGGGAAGGGTGAGATAGGAATTTTGAAGTCGGGAACATTGTGGAAGGATGGTTTCGACGGCTTCGGGTGGCTTTGAAGAGCAATCTGTGTCTTGTTCACCCGGGCTGAACTACCTAAAAAGTTCAGTATTGGGAGATCAGCACGGTAAATTCGACCACCATTTTCTCACGACAGAGATTCTGGCGGTCGAAATTCAAACTCGTTAAAATGGACTAGAGTTGGTGTGAACACCTCCAGGACCTCTGGAAAGGTACTACCTGCACATTTTCCGAGGCTACAAGAAGCCGGTCTCTCCAATATCAAGCATAGATTATCGGTGCGCAAAATCTACTCCTGGTGCTGTGTAGCACATTGACTATACAAAACCGTCCGTTTTCCGTTATAATAAACTATACTCTCAAGTAGGTAGGAATCTAGATATTCACCTTACATCGATGGTTATGAAGTAGGTTAGCCTAGGACTGAAGGACAGAAGGTAAAGGATAGGATGGTAGGCATGGGGTAAAATGAATGTGGTGGTATGAGTAGAATACGGAAGTGGTAGACAGGTATTTAATGCACAGGAGGGGCGTGTGAAGTGACACCAGAGGCGCGGTGCGTCACAGGAAGGAAGACTGGAATGATGAAGGAGAACTAGAGGCATGAGAGATAGGTTGTTGAGGCATGCTTCTAGCTCTATTATATAACTACATTGCTCCTCTATAGGCTACGCAATCCATTCCAGCAGTTCTAGTTAAAAATGGACTATATGAATGTTTCATTTCAATATCAGCATTGTGCAGTTGAGCCTCTTCAAGGTCCGAAAACTTGTCCAGAGTACGCTTCCAGGCCACTTGAAGGCATCCAGAACACTTGCACTTCGTTCTTGCAAAGTTCAATTTTGGCTATCACATCTCCAGTTGTGGGAGTCTGGTGACCAAAAGTCGATGCATTCTGGAATCCCTACCACGCAATTCAACAGCTTTACGGACACATAAAACACTTTCCGTACTCCCTAGAGCCACTCCAGCCCTTACGGATCACTTACACTTCGTTCCGACAAAGTTCAATTTTGGCCATCACATCTTCAGTTGTGGGAATCTGGTGACCAAAACTCGATGCATTCTGTCAGCCCTAATGCGCAAGCCAGCAGCTTTACGAACTCATAGAACACTTTTCCGTACTCCCTAGACCCACTCCAACCCTTACAGACCACTTGCACATCATTCGGACAAAGTTCCATTTTGACCATCACATCTCCAGTTGTGAGAATCTGATGACCAAAAATCGATGAATTATACCAACCCTTCCACGCAAGCGAGAAAGCTTGAGTGCAATTAAAACAAGTTTTAGTACTCCCTAGAACCACCCCAACCGTTTCAGACCACTTTGCAGCCTTTTTCGCGAGGTCCGAAATCGTCTCCTTCTTCTTCCCGAGTGAGAAACATCAGTCCCTCTCATATGCTTACAGAGAAGTTGGTTTACCATGGTTTCTTACAGCAAAGTCATCGTAACGATGACTTTGCTGTAATGTTTTGTTTTCTTACAGCAAAGTCATCGTTACGATGACTTTGCTGTAATGTTTTTGTTTTCTTACAGCAAAGTCATCGTTACGATGACTTTGCTGTAAGCAACCGGGGTAAACTGCCTTTGCTGTAAGAAAACTGAATAGCAGTTCCGACAGCTTGTCCTGAGAAAGCAAATCCGCCTTAACGATGACTTTGCTGTAAGAAAACACAGTAATTACAGTTCCGACAGCTTGTCCTGAAAACCCGTCCTCCCACATAAGTTTATATTCTGTTACCTACCCTAGAGCTCTAATGACGTGCCCAGTCCCAAGTTTCGTACCTGGTGCTGGGCAGAATGGCTAATTAGCGTACTTCATTCTAAGGATGAAGTCGACATTCTGTCGCGTCTGCAGCCATAACATGCTGTTGGCGCCGATTACAGCGGTGATTACACCGTTTGTGACGTAGCCATCGGCGCCGATGATTTATGCGCCGTAACACTTCAACGCGCCTACCACACACGCAATGTACTGTCATATTAGGTTTTCTCAAATCCTCGTCCGCCCACACGCTCAATTCATGCATGCATTCCCTCACCGCCTTCCACTCGCGTCACACGCACCCTTTCGCCCGTCTAAATGCCCCCTTGCCTTGACATCCCTCATATATCAACTGGTTCGACTCGCACCGCGTTGGTCCACTTAGCATGACCATAGTCGCCGCGCCCATTCTTCGACCACATTCGCCGTCCAGTCGCGCCCAATCCCAACTGCCGCACACATACATAAACGAGCTTCCCATGATCACTTCCGCCGGGCTGTCCCAACGGGCATACGATGCCATCCATACTCTGTCCGCAGATGAGCTCAACTCCTTGTGCCAATCACTTGACGCCATTCGCACCTTCCACACACCACCTCGCTGTTTCTTACTATCCTTCACACACACCTCGCTCCTGCCCAATCACATCTTCCAGTCTGTCACACTCGGTGATGCCAATCCGTCCAGTAACGAGGTCGCAATATCGTCGACCTCGCTATTGAGACAATGTAAACAAAGAGGTTTTTCACCACACCCTGTGATCCATGACTTGACCAACTGAGACCGTGAGCGGATAACGTTGAAATGTTTATTCTTGAACTGCATCTTGAGATGTATTGAAAACACTTGCGCAGCAGTCCCCCATCCTGGACAGCGAGCCAGTCGTTGCACTGGGTGTCAAATCAAAGTGAATGCAGTGTGTCAACGTG
>JALQPE010000034.1:0-46791 GCA_030407315.1 Asparagopsis taxiformis | reverse complement strand
ACTGACGAATAACTTACACATTACAGTACTTACAGTCATCACAACACATAGATAAACCTCCGCCGACGATCTCGGGGAGGAATAAACGGTCAAGCAACCACGTTTGTTTCACAGGTTATGAGCCCAGACGCTACAATCTGCTTCCCTCCACCCGCCCATTCTTCCTAATCACCGATCTCACGGCTGCACACTACCCGTGCCTCTCTTACGGCACCATCTAGCTCCACGCCTCTCTTACGGCGACACTCCCAGCCCGTTATCACGCCTCTTTTTACGGCAGTAACTGATCACACGCCTTTTTACGGCGATATCTACATTTCACAATCTCGCCTCTGTCCACGGCGACCCTCACCTCTCAATATCACGCCTCTTTTACGGCTATATTTTCGACGTGTTTTCCCACACACACTTACTCATCCACTACCTCATTTTTCCGGCGACCTTTCCCCAATTTCTGTTGACTTTCTACTTCTATTCCAGAAACACTCAAACTTCACAACATGGCTGACCATGAACATTCCACCCCCGTTCCGCCTACTCCACAGATCCAGCACCAATTGGAAATACCAGAACTCAACAATGGGAATTACATTCCATGGAAAATAACGGTGGAACATTTTGCTCGAGCCCAAGGTGTCTACGACCACTTGACCAACAACATACCTGTTCCGTCTGACCCTATTATGGCGACCGAGCACTTCACCAAACACACACAAGCCCAATTGCTTGTACTATCCACTTTATCTCAAGACATCATGAAACACTACACCGACTCGGAACTCCACGGACCTATTAGTGTTTTATACAACAAAATTCATCACCGAATGACCACCGTGAGTCCGGAAAAATCCCCTGAGAACCTACGCCGAAAAGCTCGTTCCATACATTGGTCACATTCTACCCCCATTTCTAATTTCATCAATCAGCACCTTGAACTTCGGACAGTCATGATCAGATCCAACTACCCCGAAATTTCCAACGAGCAAACCACCATTCGTTTCATGCTGGAAGCCTTAGAAGGTCATTCCGAATGGACAACATTCCTACAAACCGTGTCAGCACACATGGATTTGAATCCTGACCGACCACCCTCTCTTCATCACATCACTGCCATGATGCTCAAACACGATGACCTCCGCTCATGCTCTTCTATCTCCAACCAACCCACCAACCATTCTACTCCTCCTCCCTTCATCCGAAACCCTCAACGATACTACCAACGCCGCAGCTATACTCGCCGCACACCCAAACCTCATCCCTTTCACCCCGAAAACCACATACCAAGGCCACATGGCCACTCTGGCAGATGGTGCACCATGCATGGTACGAGCTCCCATGATACTTCCCACTGCAAAATGCGCAAGCGGCTTGAACGTCTTCCGCATACTTCCGACCACAAACAATTCCGCCGCACGCCGCCGCAAAACATTGGTCACCAAGCTATTGACCCCTCCGAAGGATATGATTCTCCTGCTCCACACTCTGACTCCGATGACGTAAGTTCCAGTCAACATACAACTTACATTCTCGATTCCGGAGCAAATCGTACTCACCTCACTTCTCCCTCCACAGACATCCCCGTGAAACTGTCTTCCACAATATGCGCAGATGGCAGACGTGCACAAGTAACACATGGTGGACGAGCGTCAATTCCTGCGCTACAACACACTCCCCTCCCGGCACACGACGTCGTCGTGGCTCCCTCACTGCAGCATAATCTGCTATCCGTGGGCCAAATAGCCAAAACACACGACGTCATATTCCAACGGAAAACAGCTTTCATTAAAACACCATCTCCTCCCCCACCCAGCGACCAAATCGTAGCCACTGCTTCCAAGACGCGCGAAGGACTCTATCGTCTACGATATCCTAACCCACACAAGTCGCAATTACGCCGCTTAAGAAGGAACAACAGGCAAAAAACGCTTGCCAATGGCGCACGAGCACTCCCTACCATACGAAAATCAAAACAAATCAAACTATCCTCTACAAACAAGCCACCAGCTCAAACGCCAAATATAATTCCCAAGCGCCTTCGCAAATCGCGCTCACAGAAACGTTCTCAACCTATTACATTTCTCAAAAAGGTCATTTCCAAGAAGCCCCAATCTCAAAAACCTCGTATCCCTCCACGAACGCACCCAAGACTCAAGGCGGATCTACCGTCCACTATCAGAGACTACCACAAGTGGCATCTTAAACTGAACCACATTCATCCAAACAAGATTCACTACATGGCTAAGAATGGCCTTGTTTCCAACATGCCTTCAACACTGCTCCGCACACCCCCTCGTGATTTCATCTGCTCTGGCTGTGCACAAGGAAAAATGCACGCAGCTCCATTCCGCCGCAAAGTACGCCTTGCCCCTATCGGTTCTCACCTACACACCGATGTCTGCGGTCCCATGCCTCATAATTCCTTTTCCCGCAATCGTTTCTTCATTACCTTCCTTGACGAAGGCAGCAGATTCCTCACTCTGATACCCATCAAATCAAAAGCGGACGTAGGCTCCACCCTATCTCAACACATCACTGACACACTCACTCATACCCCACACCGCATCACACAGCTCACCTCAGACAATGCCAAAGAATACCACACACATTCCCTCACATCCTTTTACAAACAACACAACATCCACCTTCACCCTACCATACCTCACACCCCGCAAGAAAATTCTCTTGCCGAGCGAGTGAATCGTACAATCATGAACACAACCCGTACCACACTCCTATCCGCCAATTTACCATTAGAACTGTGGGACTACGCTGCCATTGCCGCAGCTGACACGTACAACCACACCCCGCATGCAGCACATGGCCAGCTCCCAGCTGCCCTTTGGCACAATATTCACCCACAAGTCGACTCACTCCTCCCATTCGGTACCGACGGCTACATCCATGACCCATCCCCACATAACAAACTGCAGTCCCGTTCCAAACTCGTCACATACATTGGACGATGCGACTACAACCACTACTTTGTTTACGATCGCAACTCACACAAGATATCACGATGCCGCACACGAGATTTCACCATTTACGACCCCCTGCATGATCCCATTTGTACCACATCTCCCTCATCGATGACACTAACTGCCAAAACACCGTCGTTAACCTTTACGGAGCCCAAAAACGTAAAGCAAGCTCGATCCGCTCCAGACGCCAGGGAATGGGAAATTGCATGGAACGCAGAACTCGACAATTTGGAAGAGCGTGGTGTACTGACGTACATACCCAAGACCGATGTCCCACCCAATACGAAGCTCCTCCCGGTTCAAACTGTCATAAAACTCAAAACTGACAGTGATGGTTCACCCACTACCCGCAAAGTTCGCTGTACTATACGAGGTGACCGCCAAATTTCCGGCCTACACTACGATCCGGATGATTTATCTAGTCCAGTTGCCAGCCGCGAAGCGATACGAACGGCCCTAGCACTTGCGGCTGCTCATAATTGGCACACCTTTCACTGGGACCTTGAAGCCGCATTCTTACATGAGCTGTTTACAGAAGATCGACACATCTTCCTCCACCAACCGCGCCGTTTCGATGGCACTTTAAAATATCCAAATCATGTAGCCAAACTGACTGGAAACATGTATGGCAGTCGCCAGGCTTGTAAGATATTCACTGAAGGCCTGGCAGACTTTCTCAACGTCTCCGACTTCTCCCGCCTTACATCTGACACCTGCTCTTTTCTTCTCCGTCACCAAATTAACCCATCCCACTTCGTCTTACTCGTCATCACGGTGGATGACTTCCTCGTGGTCTCTAACCATATTCCCCTTGTCAATAAGGTTAAAACAAGACTTCAACAGAAATATACTCTCAAAGATCTCGGACAAGTAACAAACATACTTGGCTGGAAAGTAGAACACTCAAAAGAAGGCATCAAGATTTCACAGCCTGGATACATCCAAAATCTCATCGATCGCTTTGGACAAACTGATGCCAAACCCTTCCCGTCTCCCATCGCTTCAGAAATCGTTGCCGACTTAAACAGTGAAAGCAAACCACTGGACACATCCACTTATGAATACAAAAGCCTTATAGGATCCCTTCGATACCTATGTGATTCCACCCGCCCCGACTTATCCTACATTGTAGGCTTCCTCGGCCGTTACTCACATGCTCCGACACAACACCATTGGAAGGCCGCCATCCGTATTTTACGCCATCTCAAAACCTCCTCATCCAAAGGAATTCTATACCCTCGCGGATTCTCCACCGGCTTACAAGCTTATTCGGATTCCGACTTTGCTGCTTGCCCTGATACGCGCCGCTCTACCTCTGGATCCATCATATTTTACAACAGTGCACCCATATCATGGCAGTCTCGCCGACAACGCAACGTTGTCACCTCTACACACGCAGCTGAATATATCGCTGCTTTCCAAACAACCTTACTACTCAAATCGATTTCTAACTTTCTCACAGAACTGGGACACGCGCAAACAGACCCAATTCCTCTCTATATGGACAACGCAGCTGCCATCAGTACTGCTAAAGCCAAATACCCCACACCAACCTCACGTCACATTGACGTCAAATTCCATTGGCTACGAGAACAGGTCAAACAAAAGTTTATACTCCCTACACATATCCCTTCTGCGCAAAACCCAGCAGACCTATTAACTAAGGCTCTCAAGCCTGCACAATTCACTGCCAAGGTACAACTCCTTCGTCTGAATCCACTCACAGCGCGCGGCGACTGACGAATAACTTCTCTTTTTCCGCGCTGTGACTACATCCAGCCTTTCCGAATAACTTACACATTTACAGTACTTACAGTCATCACAACACATAGATAAACCTCCGCCGACGATCTCGGGGAGGAATAAACGGTCAAGCAACCACGTTTGTTTCACACGCACAGTTCCAATCCAAACTACACCTCCTTCGCCTCTCACCACACACGGCGCGCGGCGACTGACGAATAACTATTCTCTTCGCGCCGTGTCCGATGACAGTCTCTCGACGAATAACTACTACTTACAGGAACTCCTTACAGTATCACTTAGTATTTAATCCCCGTCGCGGACCGCCGCGACGCATAAAACCTCAGACGGGGGTAACAACATCTTCACTTCTTCAACAATTAGTGGTTGACCAAACGGGCCATTGCGGTATCCAGCTCGATGCACTGTTTGCTAAAACGTGGATCCACACATCCTCCAGCCCGTAAGTAACGCGTGTGTCCAGCATTCCAGTCACCGCTCAATCCCATGGCGATCAATGCGTGGGATCGACTGGGTGGTGGTCTCAGCTGACGCAACTTGTGGCATGGGCTACCTTGCAGATTTGTGAGCCAGGACTCGAGCGCAGAAGACTAAGTGCCATGCTGTGATCGAGGAAATCACGCGTAGTCATCGTGAAATGTGAAGATAGGCTGATAGGGCAGTCGAATGATCATCGCACATGACTCACAATAATTGCTCCCTTTCGCTTTCTGAGACCAACAATGAGCGCACATCATTGACGTTGGGTGTTGTTGTCTGGAGGGAAATGGACACGGACAGTGTCGGATGATCACCCAGATCATACACTACATTACAGTAGAATACAAAATAGTATTTATACGTTCACCACCAGACGCCGCCGACGTAGTAAAGAGTTAAGGGACTACTCCTTCAGCAACAGGTTATGGACCCAGACTACACCGCGCACCAAAATTTCTCTCCCGAACCCAGCCCGCATGCTTGATCGCGGCGACCGCACCATCACCACACATCATTGACAGCCGAACACCGGCCTCACGCGCCGACCGCCGCGCCAAATACGCCCAAGCACGCTCACGGCACCTCGCAAAAACAGAAGAGATACGAAATCTTGCCACTGATCTCTACCAGCAGGCACTGCTCGAACTTGAACAAGACACGACACGCAACATGTCACATCCACAACCCACTCCACCTCCTCCACCCTCCGATCCTAACCCGACACTCCTCTCTTCCCCACTACGGATCGATATACCCATGCTCACCTCTTCCAACTTAGCTCAATGGTGCAATACAATAGAGTGCCATGCCACCCTCAACGATCTAACACCGTACCTCGAGGATCCTCCTCCGCTAACTCCTACTGACCCTTACGCTTTCCGAATCCATCAGCAGAAAACCGCTCTGGCGCGTCTCCTCATACTCCCAAATATCTCACCTGAGATTCTAAGAACCGTGAGCCCATCTGTCCTCACGAGCCCCACACCCGTCCTCTACCAACACCTCCAGGATAAACTGAAGGCAGTACACCCACGAAATTCGGAAGCTAACCTACGCAGGCGTGCTCACCAAATCAAGTACACCCCAGGCACGACGATACAATCATACATCGACCAGCACACCGAATTGCGAGAACAAATGATACAATCGTCATTCCCGAACATAGCAGATGAACAAACCACCGTTCAGTTTCTACTCAGTGGGTTATACGAAGCACCAGACTACGCCTCCCTGCTTCGCGATCTCGCGAACTACCATCATTTCCATGACGGAAAACGCCCAAGCCTGGACTTAGTGATCACGATGCTGATAGAGCATGAAAATGCTGCAGCACCAAGCCACAACCCGGATAACCATCCAACACACCCGCCATCCCATCCTCCATATGGGCACAACAAACCTTCTCCAATGTATTGCCACCCTCCACATCCAATAGGATATCCACCGTTGCATGCACTGACACATCATGGTACACAGATGCCATTAACTCCAGCCCCACAGCTGAGACGCAATACACGTTATAACCTTGCCAAACAACGTCAACCACCACGCGACTACAAGGGCCCATGGTGCACACTTCATGGCAGCAAGAACCACACGACGGAAATGTGTCACACCAGACAACAGTTGCTACTACAGCAGCACAACACACCGTCAACCTCGCCACACGCGAACTACATGCTGCAATCTCCTCTCACCTTACCGCCTACCCCTCTGGAACAACCGAGGATGCACCATCCCCCATTCCATTCTCCGCAGCCATCCTATGGCACCCCACCAACAATGTTGCCCCCATCGCCTGAACAACACAGTTCACTAGCTTTCCCAGCGTACAACCCCGTCGGTGACTCTCCACCACAAGACCAAATAAACTTCCCTCCTTCTTATTACCTTCTGGACTCAGGCGCTGCTCCCACACACACTCGTGACCCACAACCCCAAATGACACCGACATCGTCGCAAACCACCACGGCAACCGGACAGAAAGCGACAATCACACACCAGGGACCTCTAACCATACCTATATCGACCAAAAAGTCTTTGAAGATCCCTCGGGCGGTAGCAATGCCGTCCGCACAACACAATTTACTGTCAGTGGGACAACTAACCTCCGACAACGACGTCATATTCCAGCGACGAGCGGCTTACATTACAAAGCGACAGCCACCGCCTCACCCTTCCCAAATCATAGCCACAGCACCATGCAGGGACAATCTCTATTTCCTTCCACCTCTCCTGTCGCCCCGCATTCCCATCACAACCAATGTAATGGAGCACGTTCCCTCCCTCCCCCCTCTTGCGAAAAAAAGCCAAAACAATCCTCCACTTCCACCAAAACAACGGCACCCACCGCACCCCCACGCGCGTACAAACCCACTGTAACTAAGCCGCGACCATTTCGTCTTACAGCTCACCATGAGACGAACAGAACAACAATCGACCGGCCACATCGGTCACAGTACCACCCAAAACACCAAGAAAGGTCACCTTCTCCAGCCCACTTACATCCACCGCACCGAGCCAAAGCACAGACACCACTCATCAAACAATCAAGAATTCCCACCCTTCCTCCGAGAATAGGCACAAATCCACACGCACAGAAGACACTGAACTCCCTGCGACGCCAACCCCACCACGACGCATACAACACCCAACAAAAATCGTCAGCCCCTTGTCCAGCACGATACAGGACGCCACTCCCGACAAGAATAAAGAATCTGGCACTAAAGCAACCCCCACACAGCTCACATTACCGCTCCGTCCACAGCCGACAACCACGCCATCACAAATCGTACAAGATTATCATGAATGGCACATCCGACTTGGACATCTTCACCCCGCTCGCATACAACAATTAGCCGTCCGAAGGCTCGTCACAGGCCTCCCCAACACGCTCAAATCACCACCACCCAAACTGACGTGCACCGGATGTGCTCTCGGCAAACAGACATCAGCTCCATTTCGACCACGAGCGCGCACGGCACCCCTTTGTGCACACATCCATACTGATGTCTGCGGCCCGTTCAACCCCCCATCCATCCACAAGAACCGCTACTTTGCCACCTTCCTCGACGAACATAGCCGCTTCTTACATGTTCATCTAGCCCCTCAGAAAAACAAAGCTGCGGCACACATACAACAATATATCGATCGCATCCACACACTAACTCCTCTACGCGTCACTGACGTTACCATGGATAACGCAAAAGAGTACTTCAGTCATTCCCTCCAACAATATTTCCACTCGCAGCATATCACAACACACGCCACTATACCGCACAGCCCCCAAGAGAACGCGCTCGCGGAACGCATCAATCGCAGTCTCATGGACACAACACGCTCCCTCCTGATTACATCAGGACTCCCATTCATACTATGGGACTATGCCCTGCACGCAGCCGTTGACCACCATAATCATTCACCCCATGCGGCTCATGGTAAAACGCCTATATCATTATGGACTGGCCAGACGCCTGACGTCACCACCTTCCTCAAGTTTGGTCAACTTGGCCATGTTCACGACCGCAAACCACGAACAAAACTTGAGCCTCGCGCACAACTCCTACATTACGTAGGCCGTCTCGACTCTCACCATTATCATCTCTATGATCCTAAAACGGGCAAAATTAGCCGCTGTCGCATAGCAGACTTCAAAAGGTATGATCCCAATACAGATCCATACGTCACATACCACACTACCCAAGCTGCACCTGCCCTTGCACCTACTACAACCCACACCCTACCCCCAACTACCTCGTTCAGCCATCCCAAAACGCTGTCAGCGGCCAGAAAGGCACCGGACGCAGATGAATGGGCCATCTCCTGGAACGCGGAATTGGACTCACTAGAACGCCGCGGCACGCTCACATACATTCCACATACACAACTGCCACCTAACACAAAACTTCTACCGGTCAAAATGGTTCTTAAAACCAAAGTGGACGGCAACGGTATCCCCATCTCCCGCAAAACCAGGTGTAACCTTCGCGGCGACTTACAGAAACCTCACGAGCACTATGATCCGGACACAATCACATCCCCAGTTGCAGACAGAGATGCAATCCGACTTGCACTCGCCATTTCCGCTGCACACAATTATGAGGTACACCATTGGGACATAGAATCAGCCTTTTTACATGAGACGTTTGGAACCGACAAGCCACTTTACATACACCAGCCACAACGCTTTGACGGCACCTACAAGTATCCCGGTCACATCTGCAAAGTGACTGGCAATATGTACGGTGCCAAACAAGCGTGCAGCACATTCACACGTGGATTATCACAGCACCTGGAAATGCACAACTTCACACGCTTATCCAGTGAAAGCTGCACATTCCTCCTACGATCCAAAACACACCCAGACAACTTTGTCTTTTTTGTTATCACAATTGATGACTTTCTAGTGGTATCCAATTGCTCCCGGCTGCGTGAAACAGCCAAGCAACAACTAGAGTCCAAATACGTCATCAAAGACCTCGGACCTGTCAAACACATCCTCGGATGGAAAGTTAATCGCGACAATACCGGCATTCACGTCAGTCAACCCGCATACATTGCAACGCTGCTCCAAAGCTTTGGACTCACAGGTGCAAAACCAGCAAGTTCTCCTGTCGCCTCCGATATACTCAATACCACAAAACACTTGAGCGAACCACTCGACACAAGCAAGTTTAACTACACGTCACTCGTAGGTAGTCTTCGCTATCTGGCCGATTCCACACGTCCAGACATCTCCTATATCACGGGATTCCTCGGCCGCTATAGCCACAACCCGACCAAACTCCACTGGCAAGCGGGACTCCGAGTCCTCAGATACCTCAAGGACACGCCTAATCAAGGCCTCCACTACCGAACACAATTCCAAAGCTCGCTTAAGGCATTCTCCGACAGCGACTTTGCCACTTGTGAATCTACTCGACGATCAACGTCCGGCACGGTAATTATGTACAACGACGTCCCCATTGCATGGCAGTCAAAAAGGCAGAAATTCGTAGCACCAAGCACTTGGGCTGCGGAATACGTCGCGGGCTATCACACCGCCCAGCACGTCATATGTATTCGCCATCTACTCGCCGATCTACAACACCCAGAACAAAAACCTACTCCGCTCTTCATGGATAACGCCGGAGCAGTCATAACAGCCAACACGCCACATCCCACGCCCAAATCCAAACATATTGATGTGAAGTACCATTACCTCAAAGAACAAATAGCACGCAGCCGCATCGACTTACAACACATACCATCTACCAACAACGCTGCAGACGTTCTGACAAAGGCCTTGAAGCCGGCACAATACCGTCAACAAGTCAAATTACTACGGCTTACTTAATCATGACGCGCGGCGACTGTCGGATGATCAATCCATCTTTTCGCGTCAAGCTACCGTAATCCTTCGTGTCGGATGATCACCCAGATCATACACTACATTACAGTAGAATACAAAATAGTATTTATACGTTCACCACCAGACGCCGCCGACGTAGTAAAGAGTTAAGGGACTACTCCTTCAGCAACAGACAGAGTGGGAGTGGGGCAGATGTGAGTTCAAGATTAAGAAATTGTTTTTGTGGGCGGCGGATGGGTCGGATGTTATAATCATTACTTTTATGCCTACACACCCACCTAGCGAATAAAGCGACAGGATTACAAGGAACAGCAAACCATAATACAGCACGTGTTGATAGTCGTTTGTTGCCCCAGCACAGCTTCTTCGACAACAGTGTTTCCTCGTCAAATCTCCAATTTTCTAATTGATAGCATTGATAACTAATTGATCTTCCCGCTTCCCCCGTTCATTCAATTAAACAAAACATGAAACTCTGATGCGTAGAGAGATCTGTCATGCCACATACGCCGGTACATGTTACATCGATATGTGCGAGCTGGTTCTGCAGCCACACTCTCGAAACTTTCACCTGCGCGATGCTCTACAATTCGGCCAAAAATGCCAACGAAAACTGTTCTAGTCCGTCAGCGCATGATTTTGTCTCCCATCAACTCCCTTCACTAAAAAATTGTCCACCCCAGGCCACTGTAGCTTCGTGCGCGCGCAATTTTGTCAACCACGACACGGTGTCTGCATCCCGCCATGACTTCTCCGATTCCCTCCGCGAAACATGCAACAATTTCACTCCCATATTCTCTTCCCTATGAGCTTACGATGCTTCCCTCCCTCATTTCCTTCACATTTCTGTAGTCATGTGTCCCAATCTACTAAAACTTCTTGCCTCCATGTCCATTGACTCTCGAAAACTTTACCAAAATGAAATTATCTCGCACCATGCTCTCTCGCGCTTCGCTCCTCCTCATCGACCCCAACCAATTCTAAACACTCCCAGGCCCTGCCTCACACACCACTTCCCCCTACTTAAGTTGTCCAACAACCACAATCACCACAACCAACACCCTTCATCACTCTCACCACTTCTATCTTCCAATTCCGAACAAGTCAAGGCCTTCACAATCATGTTCGGTTTCTCCTTCCTCACACGACTTGTACACACCCTCCTATCTGTCGTGCAGGCTCCCAACTTGTCCCCACCCAATTCGACACACCCGCCATCCTCTCCCACCCACCATAACATTGCCAGCAGATCACAACACACTCTCTGCGACACCATCCTCCCACACTCACCAACCACACTTGCTTCCATTATCCGCTCCATGCCCATGATACCCATGTTGACCAATGCATTCTCCGTCGACTACTCGCCCTGGCGTATGGAGCGCGCACACACATCCGGCTCCATTATCCTCGGCGGCTGCAATGGCGAACTGCGAGTCGTTTCGCTCCACAACCACCGCGAGACTCACACCCTCCGCGGCCATGAGCATAACGCCATCGCTGCCATCTGCGTCGGTTAGTCGTGTCACACTGTTTCCTGCGATTCAACAGGGAATTTCATCTTCTGGTCCGACGAGAATCCCACTCATTGGTACCACATCCCTGGAACAGGCCGCGACGAGTGCGTCGAGTGCATGCAACTCGTATCGTCACACTGAGCAGTGGTCAGCACCACATCCGGCATACTCCTCCTCATCGACCTTTCCAACGGCGGCATCCTGAGCGCGGTCAGAGCACACGCCAAAACGGTGCGCTCGCTTGTTGTCGCCGCCGACGGATCCGTGGTCGTCTCTGCCCCGGCAGATTGCTGTGCGCGAGTCTGGAATGCCCACACTTTGCAGCCAGTCGGAAAAGCGCTTGTCGGACACACCAAGCCACTGAATGACTTGGCAGTGAGCGAGTGCGGACGACGAGTGGCCTCAGCGGCAGACGATGGCAGTGTCTGTATCTGGGACCTGCAAACGTGCACGCAGGTATTTGCACCGCTCAGATGCCATCACGGCAGCGCTTTGTCGGTCACATTCAGCGCGGATGGCAAGTTGCTGTACTCTGGAGACAGCGAAAGAATCTGCATGTGGGACGTGAGTAGGTTGGATAACGAGGTTATATTCATCGGGGAAATGCGGGATGAGCGGATGAGGAATGTGTGCTCGCTGCGGATGAGCGCCGACGGGAGCGAGCTGATCGCGTTGGCATCAGATGTGTTTGTGTGGCGGGCCTGTCGTTGGAGTGGCGGCGGGGGAGGGGAAGTGGCGCGTTATGAATGGATGGTGGCCTGAGGGTGGTGGTGGATAGCTGAGTAGTAGAGAGGAAAAGTAAATTTTGGGACGTTTCTGGAGGGTATAGACGGTCGAATAGGGAGGTAGGAAAGTGAGAAACAGCGAAGGGGAGCGTGGCAAGTGTAGGGAATGGAGGCGGCATGAATGGAGATGTAATTAGAAATGAACAATTGAGATGAGTGAAAAAAGAATCGAGATGTCTGGAATGTTTGTAACAGTCATGTTCAACTTCGATGCAGAGAATCCAGACTCTCGCGGAGAACAGCTGCAAATTGGCAAAGGGAGGTTGGGCTTCCCCGAGCATAAAACCGTGGATGATTTGTGTATAGCGTAGAGCATTTCTATCTATGGCAGAGGAGCAATGCAGTTCGGAATTGTTCCGTGCGTGGCCCAAGTCATTCTATGGGCAGAATACAAACCTGAAATTCCCAGCAACGGCATCCCACCTTCATTTCCACCCCCCCTTCTGAACGAATGAGTTGATGTGCAGGGGAAGGAATGAAAATGTGGAGTTTCGGCAAGCTTTGCAAGCAGTAGTCGATGCAATTAGGGGATATGACGGGAGTTGGCAATCCAATAGCCACGAAGGCCGGGGTTCTCTGGGTTCTCTTCTGCTTCGGCTCCGCCTCTGCCTCTGCCTCCCACCCCTCGCACGACCGAGTCGCACTATTTATACTGTTTCTACTGGCTATCTATTGTGCCACGGTTCGGTAGCAATGTCTTTCTATGCTCCATATGTTGCCATCATGGCGACGCATGGATGGTTGCTTCCATAATGTGCCTGCATCTTGCAGACAGAGATCCGACATGTGTCCACGTCATTGGTAGAAACACATTCTCATAAATAAAAGTATCGAGATATGATCTCGTTTCTTTTCGTGCCACATACATTGGACAGTTACATAAACTGCCATACGTAATGTATTACGTCATCGGGTGCATCTCTGTGTGTCCACGTGTGTGTGCACGTGGCACATTACAGCAGATGTGAGCTAACCATCTCGGTATAGCTGCACAAATTACCACACACCCCCCATTGACTCTGTAGAGCGTCCTAGCGCGAAGAGTCAACTTTCTCATTGCACTGGAACCATTGAGTTGCATACAACTCAAATCCATTGTCTAGATTCACGTACATTACTCCATCCCGGCAAATATCGTTCAACAATTGATACAATACAATGTTGCGCTTGGTGAGTGCGTCAGAAATGTTGCTCGTACCCTTGATCCATCGCAATACATCAATTTCCTTAGACTCAAAACTATCACGTATCCTTTGGACAGTTTGTCGTAGCCGATAATCGCGACCTTCATGTAGCGTGGAGAGAGTATCGAAGAGCCTGCGAGAATCAACGTTTAAGTGCGATTGGAGGTTAGACTTGTTCAATAGAATACGCAAGCCCTGTCGAAGTGGGTATGTGCGGTCATCCGCATCGGCACATGCAAGTATTTCTGCTCCAAACGAAGAATATGATACTCTTCTCTGTTTGTTGGAGAACCAATCCAATGGGTGGAACAGTGTGCCATTGGATTGTGGTAGTGCTAAACCGCTGAATATTCCAGTCTGTCCATAGGTGTGACTGGACGAGATGTTATACGCTGCATCGGAGAAAGTACATAGGAATGGGTCATTCTCTTCTGACTCATATGGACACCTGAACTGAAGAGTGAGGCTCAGTCTGTAAATCTCCTTGACCATTGCATTTGCGTCAATTATTGCAGCCACTGTAAGCTTTCCAGACTTTTGCAACATTTTGCTCGTAACAAACGAAGCCGGAGGGAGTGCCCCTTTTCCTAGGAAGTTCAATGTTCCTGCAAGGTGAAGATATTTGTGAAGCTCTTCATTCGTTGCAAAATGCTCTCTCTGTTTAGATCTTGTGCGACTGAGGAGTATAGGCTGTACTCTGGACATGTATTGTTGCATTGACAATAAAATCGTGCCATCACTCGTTTGCGAGATCTCCGTGCCATTAAACTTGATTGTTTCGTCAATAACAACAGTACCGATTTCGAATTGCGCTGTAGCACTGGCTACAAAATCTTTGATGTGCTGCAGACATCCTGAGACGAGAAAATCGTCTATAACTTTGACCACAAGTAACATTATGCAGTTCGTATCATTGCGTTTGATGAATATCTGAGACAGTCCTGGAATACTTTGAAATTGCATAGAACCTAGCAGCCACGATTCCGCTGTCAGTTGCCACTGTCTCCCTGCCTCAACAATACCATATGGTAATTTGCTGAGTTTGTTACGTGGGAGCAGAGAATGGTACCAAGCCAGGTAACCAAAAAGCCGACACTTAACATCAGTTGATAGTGTATTGCACCGCAGTGCAGCGTATTGCGTTGACATGCAATGCAGTGCCATCATGTGGAAATAATTTACAGAATGCAAAGGAGACAAACCAAAGATTTCAGGAGAGTATGGGAGAAAGTAATTATCAACACTGGAACCACTGACAGTATAAATAGGTAGCAATGAAAGGAGAATGGGAAATGAGGAAGAGAGAGCAATGAAAGAATAAAGGAGAGGGAGTTTTACTTTCATACCGGTATCTAACAATAAGTTTAAACTTTTTGTGCTTGTGGACAGGTCTGCAGTGATTGAAATTCATTGTATTGGCTGGAAGCAGTGCGCTCTAATAGGTTGACGCTCGGTGATCAATTCCTGAGCGGCGATAACAGTTGGCAAGTGGGAAGCGTAAGTGAGGGCGACAATAACATTCAGTGAAACAAGTTTGATAACACGATGGTGAATCCGACTAATACGGAAAGAATCAGTGGAGTGGAACATAGACTCAATGTACTCGACAATACTGTCGAAGCATTAGTGAATGGAATGGAAGGACTGGAGGGCCGCGTGTTAAAGATAGAGAATTGTATTGCGGATATTGAAAAGGGCATGACCGCGAACCATAACGAATTGATGAGTATTCTAAGGAGGCAGGGAGCAGCAGAGAATGCGCAATCTGTAATTCGTACCACAGTTGTGAAGGAAGAACAAGAGTTTCCATCACAGGTTTTGCCCGAAACACCCTCCAAAGCAAGCAAAGATGAGGCTGTGAGGCTGTCCATATCTGACAAGATGAAGATATGGGAGCGAAAAATGACACAGAACAAAGTTTCAGCTGCAGGAGACTACAACTTCCCTTCTGCAAGGCAGGATTTTCACAGGCTGCATGAGAAGTTTCCGCTCACAGATGACATTGAGCGCGAAATGTCACTTTTGTCATTTGACAAAGCTGCACTGAAAATAGCCAATGCCACCTCAAGAAAATTCCCATCTATCACATGTTCGGAACTGTGGAATATACTGGAAGACAAGTTGTTCAATGAAACACAAAAGAAGTCTAAAAATACGGCTTTCCTCAATATGAAGTGGGACGAGAAACGAGAATCGACGAGTCAGTTTGGCGAGAGAGTTAATGTGTTAGGAACTTCATTGGGACTAGACAAGGACATGATTCAGGCTACTTTTATTAAGGGTCTACCGAACAGGTTGCAATCATATGCATATACTATCCAAGGAGGATTTGACGAGTTGGTAGCAGCAATGACACATATATCAGCGAACCAGACGCGCTCAGAGGCTGTGAGGGAAGTTGTCGAAACAAGTATGGGTAGTGCTGTCAAGAGTGACATCAGCCATCAACAGTCTAAGAAATCGACATACAGATGCTTCAGATGTAATGAGATTGGGCATATGTCATGGGAAAAGGACAAGTGTAAGGCATATACCAGTAGGCTAACCAAAAGTGGACATATGAATAATGGTCAGTTGTCGGGAAACTGGAATGGGAGAGGTCCACAGCAAAGTATGCGGGATTAGCTCCCGAAGTCAACTTCGAGACATTCTGTCATTGTCAGGACACCACAATTAATGACTTCCCTGAGATGATATACGACGATACAATGGAAGAGATGTCTGACATTGTTATAGAAGTGCAATTTGATGTGAATGGAACAGAAGTGAGAAAGGTTGCGGTGGTGGATACAGGTGCATTCTCTATATGGATGGATAAAACCATGTTTAAGTCATTGAATGGAACGTTAATTGAAGATGGTTGTGCTGCATTTGGCGCAGATGGAAAGAAGCTATACATAGCTGGGAAAGGTTATATTGACTTTTCAATATGGGGCTGCAAGATGAGCCAAGAGCCAATTAGGGTGATGAGGAAACTAGCAAGTGGTCTGCTATTCGGTAGAAGGTTCTGGATGCGGTATATGTTTAAGATGGATCTGGAAACAATGAAAGGATGTATTATGGTTGGTAGCACAAGATATGAAGGGAGTTTAAGAAGGAAATACATCGAAGATGAAGAAATAAGGGCTGTAATTGAAGATGCTGACGTGGATGCAGAGATAAGAGGAATGGACTTGACACAATTCCACAGCACCACGGAGATGCAGGAGAGATTGCGTGGCGTCATTTGGAAACATCGTATGATATTCAAGGAAGTTGGTTGTATCAAAGGGTACAAACATGAGATAAAATTGGTGAAGGATGCAGAACCGGTGGTTGTACCAATCAGAAGACGCTCACCGGCCGAACAAGCTGTCGAAGAGAAAATGATGGACAAACTATTACAAAAGGGTATTTTGGAACACTCTGAATCGGAGTGGGCAGCCAACAATGTCTTTGTACCAAAGCGGGACGGTAGCATGAGGTGTACAACAGATTTCAGAGCATTGAACAGCAGGACTGTCAGCGATCAGTACCCAATGGAATCTGTTAGAGAAACGTTGGATTGGTTGGCTAGTAAGAAAGTATTTACTGCTTTCGATCTGAAGGATGGGTATTTCCAAGTACAGCTTGATGAATCTTCTAAGCCTTACACGGCAGTACGAACTGTCAAAGGATTACTGCAGTACACGAGATTGCCCCAAGGGCTAAAGAACAGTCCTGCAGTGTTTCAGCGATTGGTGAATTTAGTACTGGGAAAATACAAGGGAAGGAGCGTATGGGCCTTTATGGATGATGGTAATATTGGTACGATAGACGAGGAGTCACATTTGGAGGAGCTGGGTGAGATTCTCACGTGCATGTGGAATGCAGGAATGCGTCTCAAGATCAGTAAGTGTCGTTTTGGAGTGCAGGAAGTGGAAGTTCTGGGTCATAGAGTAACCGCCAATGGCCTGAAGCCATCTGAAACTCATATTACGGCAATTAGGAATCTGAAGGAACCACAGACGCTGACAGAATTACTAAGATTCCTAGGTTTGGTGAATTACTTTGCAACCTTTTTGCCTAACTTCACAAATAGAGCCAAGCCTCTGTATGACGTTTTGAAGGACTCTGGTTGTAATAGGAAGAAACGATGGAGGATTGATTCCCATAACATCATTGATTGGGATAAAAAATGGGGAGATAAGCAGAGGAATGCATGGTAAGATCTTAAAGAAGGTTTGTGTGACCCAAATGAACTTGCATCACCGGACTGTAAGAAACAAAAGGTGGTGATGACCGACGCGAGTGATTATGGTATTGGTGGGGTTCTATTACAGGAGTCTAATAAGGATGAATGGAGGCCAATTGCCTTTACGTCACGAAAGCTGAAGGGAGCGGAGCAAAGGTATACTGTAACCGAGAAAGAGTGTTTGGCAGTAGTACATGCACTTAAAAAATGGAGGCATTATCTTCATGGAGGCATGCAGTTTACGGTGAAATCGGACCATCAAGCCTTGAAGTGGCTCATGTCATTAAGGGAGCCTAAAGGAAGACTGGCGAGGTGGATGATTGAGGTGCAGGACTATGATTTTGTGGTAGAGTATGCTCCAGGCCAGTCAATGGCAGTTGCAGATACGCTGAGTCGTGATTCAGTAACTAATACACGCTGTCCAAGATGCAATGAGCTCATCATGATGATGACAGAGCGGGAAAGGTCATTACCTACAGTGGAACAAATCAAAGAAGGCCAACGAACTGAGTTTGAAGACTTGGAAAGACTGATTACGGAAAGAAGCAATTACGTACTGGATGAGGATGGACTATTGTGTTTAGCTGAGGGTTCTAGTATGCGCATTATAGTTCCAAAACTACTTATTCCTCAAGTGCTTGATTACGCCCATGGTGCAAGGCCTAATGGTCATCAAGGTGTATGGAAAACAATGCAATGGGTGGAAAGGAGGTTTTGGTGGAAAGGTTGGAGAAATGATGTATCGGAACGGGTTAGAAAATGCGTTAACTGCTCATTACATAGACTGGGTAAGCCAGGTGTGCAGGGAAATATGAAGAAGTGGCACCCGTTGAGAAGATTTCAAGTCGTTGCAGTTGATGTACTGGAGGTATCTACATCCAATATGAGAGGTACATCAAAAGCTGTTGTAATGGGAGATTTATTCACGAGGTTTGTGTGGGCTACTGCAGTGAAGGATGAGCGGGCAGAGACTATTTCTCAGGTGTTGCTCGATGAGTGGATATTAAGGTTTGGGCCACCAGAAAAGCTGCTGAGTGACAGGGGAAAGACATTTATGAGCGAGATGGTGCAACATTTGTGTACATGTGTCGGGGCAAAAAAGATATTTACCAGTCCCTATCACCCACAAACTGATGGTTTTATCGAGAGATTTAACCGTACTCTGATGAAGGACATTCGTGCATATGTGTCAGTAGAGGAAAACGATTGGGTGCAGCATTTGCCAATGGCATGTTTCAGGTACAATGCAGCAGTGAACAGTGCCACGGGAATGACTCCATACAAGGCTGTTTTCGGAGTGGATGCATTTGATTTTGATGCTGAAGCAGGAAGGCGAATGGCCATCGACCAAGAACCAGAAAGTAATGAGGAGTTAGCAAGGAGGCTTGCAGAGTTACATTGGCAATTAATACAGAAGGGAAGCAAGGAACGTACAGATGCAGCTAAGCAGTACAATAAGCTAGCAAATGCTGTGGAGTTTGAAAAGGGTGATCGTGTTATGTTGTATAATCCTCGCCACCACATGGAGAAAGGGAGAAAGCTACGTACACCATGGATGGGGCCGTATATAGTGCAGGAGGTGCTAACTAATGTTTCATACATTGTCAAGTCTGAAGTTGGACTGGATGTCGCTCGGGTGCATGTCAATAGACTTCAGAAGTATGATGAGGATATATGTGAGACTGGGGATCCTATCGATGGGGTCTTCCCAGACAGTCGAAGAATTATCAAAAGTATAATTGGGGAGAATATCAGGGATGGCAAACGGCGGTTCAAGGTGAAACACACCTATGCAAATGGAGCAGAATGGGTCAGTGAGGCAGATCTACCTACGTTAATTGTTGCAGGGTATGACGCAATAGTCGCATCGAAGGCCAAACGCTCTGTGGCAAAGTGAGGATAAGCGAGTGAGGCCGAGTGTTACGTGGGAGCAGAGAATGGTACCAAGCCAGGCAACCAAAAAGCCGACACTTAACATCAGTTGATAGTGTATTGCACCGCAGTGCAGCGTATTGCGTTGACATGCAATGCAGTGCCATCATGTGGAAATAATTTACAGAATGCAAAGGAGACAAACCAAAGATTTCAGGAGAGTATGGGAGAAAGTAATTAACATCCTCCCCACTTTCCGCTTGTCGACCCAGAACTTCGGGTCCCGAAGAAGAGTAAGAAGTAGAACGCATTTTTAATGCAGGGTTTGCCAGGTATTCGCTGGACTAAACATGGGGTTCGTGGCTCTTTCAGCGACGCTTTCACCATCGCATATGATGGATTCCCCCGGTTTGCCAGACTAGTTGAACTACTACTCTAGGGATGGAGGGAGGGTATCGAAATAGTGTTCTTTCGCCGGCACTGAAAGTTGCTGCGCTTCTCAAGGCATATGGTATCGATCTGACGAGTAGAGCAAGCCTCGGATGGAGGATGGGGTAGTGCGTGAACCGCCGGCGCTGCTCGGTGGCCGAGCTATACAGCCGCTAGCATAGATCAATTTCTTGTCACATCCAATCTGTTCATGCGGAGCGCATACTGTACCGAAATACCATTCCATCCGCCAAATATTCGTTTCGAAGCTTGACGTTCCGAAGTTAAAATACTTTCTGCGTGCCTTGAAAACCTATTATCAACACTGGAACCACTGACAGTATAAATAGGTAGCAATGAAGAGTAGAAAGGGGAGATCATGAATGGAGAACAGAGGAGGAAGAGAGCAATGAAAGAATAAAGGAGAGGGAGTTTTACTTTCATACCGGTATCTAACAAGCACGTGCGGACGACTGGTGGCATCAGCGGCATACGATGGCAGCGTCCGTATCTGGGACTTGCAAACCTGCGAGCAGGTTTGTGCGCCGCTCAGAGACCATCACGGAAGCGCATTTTCGATGGTGTTCAGCGCTGATGGCAAGTTGCTGTACACTGGAGGGAGAGAGACAATCTGCATGTGGGACGTGAGCAAGTTGGATGGCGGGGTCATATTCGTCGTGGAATTAAGGGATGAGCGGATGAGGAATGTGCGCTCGTTATGGATGAGCGCCGACGGGAGATCGCTGATCGCATTGGCCACGGATGTGTTTGTGTGGAGTGTGGGTGGGAAGGGCGCGGATAGCTCGGAAATGGAGAAGGTAGAGAGGTTTGAACGTTTGGTTGATATGTGAGGTTGACTGAAAGTGATGCATGTTGGACGCTCAACGGAGTGGCTCATCCTCGATTGCGGATGACATTGATGCGAGGCAGCTCTAAAATGCCTTTGGAATACGCGAATGCGGTGTCAGCTGACATTAAGTGGCCACCGCTTGAAATTGAGATTTCCCCATACATCAAAATCCACACACGTTGGTACGACGGACTGGTAGCCCGTTTCTCTCCCAACTTCACAGCCAACGCTGCTACCACACATCATCCTCTAGCATCATGCACATTGATGTTTCTACCAATCCTTCTCCTACACCCTGTCATAGTTTCGCGATTCACCTCTCCACTTCAATAACCTTCCGATACTATCCCGTTCACAGATTATCATTTCATCTAGCTAGACCAATCTGATCAGTTGTTTGCTGATGTCGCGACATTTCTTCCCTGATGACTGCCCGCCCACCCGCCCTCTGGTGTGCTGTAATGTCAAATTAGTGAAAGAGCACCGCCCCTGTCCGCACCATGCCTCCACCCCCGCCCAACGGTACTGTGCTATCTCTTAATCTGCTATAGCATAATGATAGGTGACACAGTTTGTACTACCAACACATAATGCAAAGCTCTTTCCCACTCTGATATTTCCTCCCCGCCAACATGGACGCAGACTTACAGCATCTAATTCAAACAACGGTAGACAGGAAATCTCATCTATTTACTCCACCATTTACTAATCTTCATATCCATCCCTATAATCATTCACTTCTCCTTCTACTTGTCAACAATGCAATGCAATACAATTGTGTTTTCTATCCCTCCCCTCTCTCTCTTCTATGCTTCCACATTGTGAATATTGTAACTTACCCACTCCTCACTCCCGCTAGCAATCGCACCTCTCACCTGCCTCCACAAGCTATAGTGCAAAATAATTACACATTCACCCATACAATCAAGCGCGCTACATTGCATTGAACAAAGAAAGGTTACATTTTCAGCCAACCTGTGTGCCTGCCACTCACACAACGACCACACGACTGATCCCCCTATGCCTCCCCTTCTCCCGTATAAATAAATACCAATCGAACAATCCATCCCCTTGCCCTCCCTTCTCCCCAAAACTTCTCAAGCTTGCTGTTAATTCTCTCCACAACTGCCAGAAAAAAAGTCAAAACTATCAAAATGGCTAGGAACAGTGGACAAACACAAGCTCGTGAACAATTCCCCTCCCCTGTCCTACCCAACGAGCAGCGACTCCGCGAAGATCTCGAAGAAATACAGTGGTTTCTGAGAAATCTTTCGCGAGTCAATGACGACGTAGGACAGGAAGGTGCTCCCACGGCAGAGAGTCTGAGAAGAATGCACCACTTCATCTTCCAGCTCATGTCGCGCGGTCGCGAAGCGTGGTATGCGCTTTGGGAGCACGTGTTGGATATCGAATCCTTCTTGTCGCGGATGCGTAGCATCCCTACATATGATGGTGAAGGTTGCATTGATTGTGGCCAGAATCGTTTTTGTAGTCATGTAATGAGTGACGAATAAATGAATAAACGGAAACTTGTATCCAAATTGTTTTGCGTTGTTTCTCTTTGGATTTAGTTTTAGACTGACCAGATCGGATCGGATGGGATCTGGTACAGTTCGTAGAGAAGCATTTTTCCGCAGCGATCGCTGGTTTCATCAACTCTTTCGTGTCACGAACGGCTTAAAATCCTTCTTTTAGTGTCGTAGCAGAGAAAGGCAATGATGTGGTGTCTTGTCCACGTCAATGTCGAGAGCGAGAACTTTCGACTGCAGATGAGCACTTGGTGGAGTCCATTCTGCAGTAATTGAGCTTTAAATTAACATAGAACATCTAGGAGTTCAAATGCTCACGCTGCCTAGAGTGCTACATTGGATGGCACATAGGTTTTTCTCTAGTTTACAAATGAGGCGCTTGTTCTTTTGCCAGCTTTTGGCTGCTAGAAACAAAAAGGATCATGTTATGAGTTGGAGATGCAGCGGTATGGAATTTTCGAAGAGGAGCAAGGTATTGTGGTGAAAATAAATAATCATGATACGCCAGCGCTGTACTGGGGAGTCGAAAGTTAAGTTGAGAGCGCATAGAATGATAGGAATTGTAAAGCCCAAGATGTGTCCGCCTGGAAGAATGGTAGCGGGGCTTTCATTAGCAGGAGATGAACGTATCAGTGTGAAGAGAGAACACACGACTCAATACTCAGAGCTTCCGACTGTTGCAGTATTTGCGTCGCAGTGAAGGGGTTCGTAGCTCAGTGGTACGGAGAACGGAAGCACGAGAGAGCAAGCGACTGCAGATCGATAGGTCGCGTGTTCGACTCACGCCGGACCCTACTTCCCGCTCATCTCCTCCGATGGCAGAGTGCGAGAGTCTTTTTACCCATTTCAACCTCCATGGAGTGGGCCCATTGGCGAATCACTCTGACAGGTAAGCGCTCCACGTAACATCACAGCAATAACCGTAACCAGTCCATGTCGGCTCCAGTGGCACCCGATCTCGACCCAGACTTTCAGTGGCCAAGGTCCATCGATCTTGCAGATTCACAGGCTGCCGCTATTGAAAAAGGGGAGGAAGACGCACCGCCTACAATGCATAATGGATTACATGTTTATGATAATGGCCAAATTTGGATACCATCAGACAGTGTTTCTTTACAACTACGCATCTGTGTGATTGCACATTGCGGCATTGGAGGTCACCGCGGAGCTGAAACCACTTATCAGCATATCAAAGATGTATTCCAATGGAAAGGCATGAAAAACGATGTCATGAATTTCTGCAAGTCTTGTCTTCACTGTCTGTGCACCACTGGTGGGCACCATATCCCGAGACCTCTCTCCCATGCATTGCACTCAGATAAACCGAATGAAATACTCCACTTCGACTACCTTTACATGGGTTCAAGTACTACGGGAGAGACATATATTCTAATTCTGAAAGATGATGCATCATCATTCGTCTGGCTAGAGCCTTGTTGTGCCGCAGACGCAGCTACAACCGTGGAAGTATTAGGACGTTGGTTTTCTCTTTTTGGGGTCGCAACTACTTGGGTCTCAGATAGAGGTTCCCATTTCAAGAACACGGTAATGGACGCTATGAACCGTCGCCTGCACGCTCATCATCACTTTACAACTGCATATTGTCCACAGTCCAACGGTACTGTCGAAAGTGTTTGCAAAGAAGTGCTGAGAGCTACATGTGCGCTATTATCAGAGTATCGCCTCAGTGAAAAAGATTGGCCGTCCATCACACCCATTGTGCAGAGTGTGCTAAATCACTCTAAGCGATCCTCTCTCGGAAATGTCGCTCCGATTACTGCATTCTGTGGCCTTCCCGCTGACAATCCGCTCCATTCCCTCCTTCCCCCAGCTGGAATCAATCTGCGAACGCTATCTTTCATTCAAGTTCAAAGAATCGTGGGGATTAAACAGCTTATTAAGTTTGTGGATCAAATTCACAAGGATGTTTCAAGGAGACGCACTCGGAAGCGGGACAAAGCGGTAGAAACGCATAACTCTCGTACACACGTACAACCTGTCAATTTCGAAGTTGGTGACTATGTTCTCGTCGCGCAGCGCCTAACTAATGACGGACACAAGCTTTGTGTTAAGTGGTGTGGTCCAAAACGTATTTCCAAGGCTCAATCTGAACTGGTGTATGAAGTGGAAGACCTTCTCAGTACCACCCGCGCCTTGGTGCATGCCAACCGAATTAAGTTTTACGCTGACACGATGTTGAATGTTACGGAGACTCTTTTGGACTCTGTCGCCCACAACAATCCACATTACAATATTGTTCAAAGGTTGACCGGCCTCCGATACAATAAGGATCTAACGCGATATGAAGTTCAAACCAAGTGGAAAGACTTCGACTATGAGGAGCCAACTTGGGAACCATTGGATACACTTCAAGAAGATATCCCGAAGATGCTATCCGACTTTCTGGCTTCCTATCCCGATCGGGAATTGGTTGCCAGCGCCCTTGCAGCATGAAGCTGTCTTTGAAAAAGAGGGCTGGTGCACATTGTCAACATAGTTGCATCTGTTTGTGCATTTGATTAAGACGTTCAAGAAATAATAATGAATGAATTATTGCTACTGTGCTGACTCTACGTATCATCACGTGATCATGTGATAATGAAACGTGAAGCACTGCACAAGCGATATCATTATCGATACCGGACCTTGCACAAGCCTTTAACCGCACTTCTATGGAACAGTTAAATTATTTGTACCTTTCGGAACAGATTCAGTGTTCCAGAGACGATCATCTCTTCTCATGCTCGGAGCTACGGATAGCTCCGTCCATTCTCTATATCTAGCTACGAACTGGAATAAAAAAGGGCAACAATCTTGACCCACACAGATTGAACTCAATCCTAGCGTTGCTTCTCTATCAGCAGCCTACCTCTCTTGGACTCTCCTCTAGCGGAGTATCCATTCCCTACTGGCGATCAAAACCCAGAGCTTCCGACTGTTGTAGTATGTGCGTCGCAGTGAAGGGGTTCGTAGCTCGGTGGTACGGAGAACGGAAGCACGAGAGAGCAATCGACTGCAGATCGATAGTTCGATTTCAACCTCCATGGAGTGGGCCCATTGGCGAATCACTCCGACAGGTAAGCGCTCCACGTAACATCACACCAATGACCGTAACCAGTCCAGTTCTCCTCGTCCTCCACTTGTAATTCTATGCCGCCTGAGTTCCATCTTTCGTACACTACCTCATTCCTCCGCGCGCGCAATGATGAGATAAGGAGACGATCTAAAGAGCGTCCATCTTAGCATTTATGTCTTCACCGATACTAGCACTCCTCAATGTCTTTCCGATCACCAAACACCCTCACCATCTAGACATTCACAAGCAACTGGCACACGCAAGCATCCCAATTACAATCGTCTTTGGCCCTCCCAAAATCCACGTACACCGTCCTCGCAGTTTTGTCCATCTTGCGTCTACCCATCGCCCAGTCACCGTCAACCAGTCCTCACCAGAGCTGCTTTCGCGTTTGTCCCCCCACTTCTTCATATTAGCCTCCGGCTTCGAACTGCCAGAGGCGGACAAGGTAGCATTCATCACCGGCTCGCAACTGGGCCTTGCAATCGTCCTCCAATCTTGTTTCGGGTCGGAATATGTTTTCATAAAGGCTGTGCGCCAATATACATCACAAAATGCTGCGTAGCTGCGCGTCTTTGTTTCCTCTATCTGGCAATGTACTTCGTTATACCGTTGCAATTGAACAACTATTGTCCCTTCGCCGTTTACTTTTCAGTAATCAAACTGCATCAATATGCCGGTGATGCGAAATAGCTCGTGTAACTGCAGTGCCGACAATGATTAAGTTGATCGGATTAGCCCTATCGAGATCTGTGCGAGCCCAGATCCAGACTCCAATGCTGTTCACCTCCGCGATTCTCTGTCATTCGGTGAACAAATTCCAATGCAAACAGTTGTTGTCCATCAGCGCGTGATTTTGTCTCCCATCAACTCTCGCTTCACTCAAAAATTTTCCACCCCAGGCCACCACAGTTCCTGGTACGCCCAATTCCGGCAGACCCGACGCCATCACACTCTCCCATCATGGCTCCTCCGATTGTCATTCCGGAACATGCAGCAGTTTCATCCGCATGTTCTCTTTCGTGTGAACTTACGATGCTCCCCTTCCTCACCTCCTCTATCGTTTTGTGGTTATGTGTCTCAGTCTACTGCGAGTTCCATCCCTCCATGTCCACTGATTCTCAAATACTTTACCACATTGAAATCACCACAAATCATGCCCACTCATATCCCTCCTCTGCCTGATGCTCAGCAACCTACAAGCTATACCAAAGGCGCCCAAACCCTTCCACACTCACCTCTTCACTCTGCTCAAGTTTCCCTAAAACGCCAGTAACCGCCACCAGCAGCACTCTTTATCACTCTCGCCACTTCATTGTTCCAGCTTTCTGCACACAAAAGCATCACAGCTATGTTTGGCTTTTCTATCCTGGTCGGTCTTGTACAAGCCATACTGTCCATTGCGCGAGGTTCCAGAGTGTCTTCCACACCACCGCGATCTTCCGTTACTCAAGATGGCATACTTCTGAGCTTGGAAAACACCAGCTCCAATGCCAATCATCCGCCACAATCCAAGCTTCCTACGCCCATCGTTCGCTACAAGCCCATGTTACCAGAGTTGACAAACGTCTTTTCGGTCGACTACTGGCCCCGACACATGGAGCTCGCCAATACTGCCGACTCGATTATCCTCGGAGCCTGCAGGGGCGAGATGCGAGTCGTTTCGCTCTGCACTGGTCGCCAGACTCAGGCCCTCCATGGCCACGAGGACAACGCCATTGTTGCCATTTGTGTCCGTCAGCCAGGCCACATTGTTTCCTGCGATTCTTCTGGAATCTTCATCATCTGGAACAACTACAAGCTCACTCGCTGGTTCCACATCCCCGGAACTGGTCGCGACGACTATGTTGAGTGCATGCAGATCGTCTCTTCAGACCGAGCAGTGGTTGGCAACACATCTGGCCTGCTCCTGCTTATCGACCTTTCCAGCGACGACATCTTCAACACGGTCAGCATCGTCAGCGCCGTCAGGGCACACGCGAAAACGGTACGCTCGCTCGTCGTGGCCGCCAACGGATCCGTTGTTGTATCTGCATCGGCCGATTGCTCTGCACGAATTTGGGATGCCCAGACGTTGCAGTCAGTGGGTGAGGCGCTTGTCGGACACACCATGTCGCTATATGGTTTAGCCGTCAGCGAGTGCGGACAGCTGGTCGCTTCAGCTTCATACGATGGCAGTGTGCGTATCTGGGACGTGCGCAGGTGCAAGCAGGTATCCGCGCCGCTCATAAAACATTATGGCAGTGCTCTGTCTGTTGTTTTCAGCGCGGATGGCAAGCTGTTGTACTCCAGCGGCAGTGAGCGAATCTGCGTGTGGGATGTTAGCAACCTGGATGAAGGGGTGAAATTTGTCGGAGAGTTGCAGCACGAGCGTATGCGAAATGTGTGCTCCCTGCGAATGAGTGCGGACGGGAAATCGCTGATCGCACTGGCCACGGGTGTGTTTGTGTGGAGTGTGAGTGGAAAGGAGGGCGTGGGTGGTAGAGCGGAAGAGGGGAGGGTGGTGAGGTTTGAACGACTGAATGTAGCATGAGAGAGTAGAAGAATGTAAATGAAAATATTTATTATTTGCACACAAGGGTTTGGGAACTGTCGAATAGGAGTGGAGGAGTAGAAGAAACAGCGAAGGAGGATATGGCACGTGTTTAGTCTGCGGGTGGGAATGTGGGCTGTAATGGGTGTGGATGGAGTTGAATTACCAATTGAGGGGCGTGGAAACGAATTAAATTTAGTGAGGGAGATCGATTAATTAGAAACATAGAGGGCACTGTGGAATGGAAAGTGTTGTAATTATTACACGAAACATCGAGGAGAGTGGATAATTATCATCTACATTTAGTGGCAACACAACATACGAACACGTAATCTCAAATAATGAGAGTGACTCAATAACCTGTGCAAGTCTGCACATCTCTAATTCTTAGTTGTATTCAGAATAGTACTTAAGGAACAATGTCAAAAGATAGTTGTAGATCACTAGGATCATCAATTTACATTCTACTTACATTCTCACTTTGAGTAAACAAGGTACACTGTTCACATCACACGAACCTCCAGCGTATCAGTGCGCTAAGGACAGGCATCGTTTGATAACGGTTGACTCATAAGTGGACAGCTTGGCTCCGGCCGCGTCTACTAACCTATTGACGTACCAGTGGACAGTTTGGCTCCGGCCGCGTCTACTACACCGGTTCTGTCATAGTTAAACTACATTCGCGAATACGTTTACGTGAAGTAACCGACTCATTCTCAATGACGTTCATGGAAAACGTAATTGTCACTGGCAACAGGACAGAGAACTTGATCACACAAGTTCGTGACATTGAAGCAAACAATCTGACTGGCGAGAAACTGCGAAGCGCAATTATTGAAGGAATAGACCCTTCGGATTTGTTTCACGATGACGTCAGACAAAATGGCATTTTCTATACCAAGTTTAGGGACTTCCTGGTATCTAGAGGAGTTACATTACCGAGGCACTCTACTGGACGCATAATACGTCAAATTGGGTATCATCTCTACCCAGACGAAGAGAGTACAAGCATTTCAATCAAATTGATTGATCCATCACCACACGAGGCTAATCAAAACGAATCCATCCCTGAAAGAGACGCCCCAGATGACTCAAGGAAGGTACATAATGTTGCTATGCGATTAGACAAGGAAGAGAAGAAATTCTCTGGAAGAATAGACGAAAACATTGCAGAGTATCTCTCAAATTATGAATGCATTGCAATCGACTACAACTTGTCAGAAGCTGACAAATATCGGTTCTTACATAATTTGTTTAGTGGTGATGCAAAACGATTCTTTCTAGACAAAATCAAACCGTTTGTCCGTAGCTATAATGAAGCTGTGAAACGTATGAATCAGGAATTCAATTCTGCAACTAAGCAGGAAAAGATTCTTACACAACTGCGTTCGCTACGTATCACGAAGCTGATTTCATCTACTACCAGCGCATCTATAGCCCTCGATACGATATATCAAACCATAACAAAGCTTACACCGCAAGCACCTCCCTCCCACCGTCATGATGCGCACATGCTTGAATTCCTTCGAAAGGCGGTAATTGGGCAGAAATGGGCAGGCGATGCATTGAAGAGAGCAGCACCAGACAAACTATCATTCCATCAGCTTTATGTCAATCTTGAAGCCGCATTACAGCACCACCTGGAAGAAGTAGCTGCAAACAATATGGATCGTTTAACAATTGAGACAGAGACAAGAGATGACAATTGCGGATATGGAATTCCTGGAATACACTTTACAGGACAGGCAAGGTATGGAAGAGATCCTAAACACTTCAGAAGTAGACATAGGAACCATAATGGTCAATATCATGACAAAAGACGTCAGAGAGATATCATATGCTGGAATTGTGGTGAAAATGGGCACGTTGTCGGCAGTCTGTCTTGCAAAAAACCCGTAAACCACACAAGGGTGATGGCAAAACGAGTCGACTACTACAACAAAAAGTTCGGCAAGAGTGACAAAAACTATCGTACAGTTCTATTCGAGTTATGTCAAGACTTAGATGCTCAAGAGTCTGACGTGGAAAGTGACTCTGTTGCGGATGAAATATTCTTTGTTGATGATGTCGAAAAAAACCATCCAAGAAGTAAGAGATTCTCATATTGACGCTGCAAAGAACCATGCCACTCCTTCATTGAACAACGCGCTGTACAGCGATGATGATTTTTGAAGCAGGATTTCAGTCGCCGCGGAATCCTGACCAAAAGGCCAGAAAAAAGTCATCCAACACAATGTTGTGAGCATTACGAACAAGACAAAGACCAATGTGAAGTGTATGCTGCATGCAATAATATCTTGTTCCACGGGACAAGCTCAGCTACTTTCAATGGCGCTGTGTTAGATATTGGAGCTCAAAAGAGTGTTGTAGGATTACAACAAGCAAAGGCATACGCCAGGTATATGGGGATACCTTACAGGGTGAAAGAATCAAATATTGCCTTCCGTTTCGGCGATACTATACACAAAAGTCTAGGGAAGATGTACGTCAGAGTACCATCACCATGTGGGGCCTTCGTACCACTGCAAATCGATGTCGTATCTGCTGACGTTCCAATGTTAGTTGGACTTGATGTGTTGGATAAGCAAGGTTGGTATGCAGATAACACTACAAATATGCTCGTATGTCCTTCTACAAACACCCGTACTCCCATAACTCGAAAGTTCGGTCATTTATACCTTGAGTGGGGTGTTATCAACACATTATTTTGCAAGCAAGAGCTAACTAAGCTACACAAACATTTCTTCCATCCTTCAGTACAAAAGTTGTACGATCTCATCAAGAGGGCAAAGCCTGAAAAGGCAACTATAGAAACTCGCAGGCTCCTAGAAGAAATACAGACAGCGTGCAAGACCTGTACTGAGCTTGGACCAAGGCCAGCAAGATTTCAAGTGTCTATACCAGGTGAAGTAATTTTCAATCAAGAGTTGGCTCTGGATTTGATGTGGATACTCTCGAAGCCACTACTTCACATTGTTGATACACAGACACATTTTAGCTCTGCAGGATTTTTACATGGTGAATCTAGCGAAGATATATGGAAGTCATTCCTCGAAAATTGGGCTGCTTTGTACACAGGATATCCAGATCGATTCCACGTGGATTCTGGATCTGCCTTCACTTCTAAGAGATGGACTGATATATGCAACTCTGTCGGCATAGAACTAAAGATCTCTGGAATTAGAAGCCATCATTCTCTTGGATCTGGCGAACGGTATCATGCACCACTCCGAAGAATCTTCTTCAAGATACAAAATGACTTTCCAAGTCTAAGCATTAATTTAATACTGCGCCTAGCGACAAAGGCCATGAATGATACAATGGGGCCGGAAGGGCTTGTGCCATCTTTGCTCGTCTTTGGAGTTTTACCAAGATTCCCAATCACCGACTCAAAACTTCCAGAACAAGCAGACAGAATGAGGGCTTTGAACATTGCTAGAAAGGAAATGGCAATAATTACAGCTGAATTGAGAATACAAAGAGCTATGAAAGCGAACATCCCTTCTGCTTCAGACCGTATAATCAAACCAGGGATGCAACTGTTTGTTTATAATGAGAAGGACAAACGGTGGAAGTCCGGATATGTCTGTGTGCGCAACTATGGAAAGGTTATCCTAACAAGTGACAAGAGTGGAAAACAATTTAGATATTCTATTGAGGATGTCATTCCCTTTCAAGATGACACTCAATTATGCCTCTTACAAACAATGCACAGTACGTTTAAGAGGTTCAGAAGCAATACAACACAAGATATCGGTATTACAGAGACTTTAATGCCAAACGACAAAAGAAGAAACAGTGAAATCTTCAATGAAGCTAAAGAAAAAGAGCTCAAGGGTCTAATTGCGCGTGACACATGGGAAAAGGTTAAACTATCACAGCTACCATCTGATGCAAACGTTTTAAATGGACGCTTTGTGTTAAGTATCAAAAATGTTGGTTCAAAAGATGAGTTGTACAAGGCTCGGTTTGTCGTACAAGGACACAAAGACTCTGAAAAAATGTATCTAATACATAATGCGTCTACTCTGAAACAAAGCTCTACAAGACTAATTGCATCAATTGCATCTACTTTTAGCTTCCGCATATTTTCTCATGATATCTCACAAGCGTACCTACAGAGCATGGACAAACTGACGCGAGATGTCTATATTAAGCCTCCGAAAGAGCTCAAACTTGAAGGCGATGAAGTACTGAAGTTACTTAAGCCTTTGTATGGACTGTCAGACTCGGGCGATTACTGGAAGAAGACTTTCCACCTCCACATGCGCGATGATTTGCATATGCACACTCTCACTGGAGATCCATGTTTTTTCTATTACAAGTCGGAAGGAAAATTGAGCGGGGTGGCAGGTACTTTTGTTGATGATTCACTACTCGCTGGAGATAAGAATTTCCAAAGCCACTCTAGCCAGACGCTCACTAAGTTTGAATCAAGACAAAGGGAGTGGGACAATATCAATTTCATTGGTTGTAATCTTAAGATGCTGGAAACTGGAGAGATTCAAATATCTCAGAGTGAGTACCTCAGAAAGATACAACCAGTATCAAAAGGTTCAGATTATGAGGAATTTAGATCGATGAGAGCACGTTTAGCATGGATATGCCACTCCAGACCTGACATATGCGCAGCTATAAGCATGACAGCACAAATAACTGCAGCATCCTTCAACGCAGAAAAAATAACTGTACTGAACAAAGTAATCAAGCATCTGCAGAAAACAGCTAATAATGCTCTTTTATACAAGAAATTGGACGTTGATTCTATCGCAATCAATGCATATGCTGATGCCAGTTTCAGTAACAACAGCGACCTCACATCTCAACTGGGCTTCATCGTTGTGCTCAAGGATAAGCATTACCAATCAAATATTATCCATTTTACGAGTTACAAGTCAAGGAGGGTAGTGCGATCCATATTAGGTGGGGAGGTATACGCATTCTCAGATGCATTTGATTGGGCATTTACATTCAGACATGACTTGGAAAAGCTTATGGGACGAAAAGTTCCTCTGTCGATGTTTACAGACTCAAGATCCCTATTTGATATAATTACCAAGGCTTCGTCAACGAAAGAGAAGAGACTTATGATCGATCTCACTGCATCAAGGGAAGGATATGAAAAGAATGAAATATCGGACATTGGGCTAGTTCGATCGGAACATAATCCAGCGGACGGACTAACCAAAATTGGAAAGTTTCCAGCACTGGAACAGCTGATGCATAATAACTGCAAATTCCCAATCGAACAATGGATAGTCCGACAATGAGCCACAGCCATTTCGATGAGAAAAAACTGCGAGTGTTGTAATTATTACACGAGACATCGAGGAGAGTGGATAATTATCATCTACATTTAGTGGCAACACAACATACGAACACGTAATCTCAAATAATGAGAGTGACTCAATAACCTGTGCAAGTCTGCACATCTCTAATTCTTAGTTGTATTCAGAATAGTACTTAAGGAACAATGTCAAAAGATAGTTGTAGATCACTAGGATCATCAATTTACATTCTACTTACATTCTCACTTTGAGTAAACAAGGTACACTGTTCACATCACACGAACCTCCAGCGTATCAGTGCGCTAAGGACAGGCATCGTTTGATAACGGTTGACTCATAAGTGGACAGCTTGGCTCCGGCCGCGTCTACTAACCTATTGACGTACCAGTGGACAGTTTGGCTCCGGCCGCGTCTACTACACCGGTTCTGTCATAGTTAAACTACATTCGCGAATACGTTTACGTGAAGTAACCGACTCATTCTCAATGACGTTCATGGAAAACGTAATTGTCACTGGCAACAGGACAAAGAACTTGATCACACAAGTTCGTGACATTGAAGCAAACAATCTGACTGGCGAGAAACTGCGAAGCGCAATTATTGAAGGAATAGACCCTTCGGATTTGTTTCACGATGACGTCAGACAAAATGGCATTTTCTATACCAAGTTTAGGGACTTCCTGGTATCTAGAGGAGTTACATTACCGAGGCACTCTACTGGACGCATAATACGTCAAATTGGGTATCATCTCTACCCAGACGAAGAGAGTACAAGCATTTCAATCAAATTGATTGATCCATCACCACACGAGGCTAATCAAAACGAATCCATCCCTGAAAGAGACGCCCCAGATGACTCAAGGAAGGTACATAATGTTGCTATGCGATTAGACAAGGAAGAGAAGAAATTCTCTGGAAGAATAGACGAAAACATTGCAGAGTATCTCTCAAATTACGAATGCATTGCAATCGACTACAGCTTGTCAGAAGCTGACAAATATCGGTTCTTGCATAATTTGTTTAGAGGTGATGCAAAACGATTCTTTCTAGACAACATCAAACCGTTTGTTCGTAGCTATAATGAAGCTGTGAAACGTATGAATCTGGAATTCAATTCTGCAACTAAGCAGGAAAAGATTCTTACACAACTGCGTTCGTTACGTATCACTAAGCTGATTTCATCTACTACCAGCACATCTACAGCCCTTGATTCGATATATCAAACCATAACAAAGCTTACACCTCAAGCACCTCCCTCCCACCGTCATGATGCGCATATGCTTGAATTCCTTCGAAAGGCAGTAATTGGGCAGAAATGGGCAGGCGATGCATTGAAGAGAGCAGCACCAGACAAACTATCATTCCATCAGCTTTATGTCAATCTTGAAGCCGCATTACAGCACCACCTGGAAGAAGTAGCTGCAAACAATATGGATCGTTTAACAATTGAGACAGAGACAAGAGATGACAATTGCGGATATGGAATTCCTGGAATACACTTTACAGGACAGGCAAGGTATGGAAGAGATCCTAAACACTTCAGAAGTAGACATAGGAACCATAATGGTCAATATCATGACAAAAGACGTCAGAGAGATATCATATGCTGGAATTGTGGTGAAAATGGGCACGTTGTCGGCAGTCTGTCTTGCAAAAAACCCGTAAACCACACAAGGGTGATGGCAAAACGAGTCGACTACTACAACAAAAAGTTCGGCAAGAGTGACAAAAACTATCGTACAGTTCTATTCGAGTTATGTCAAGACTTAGATGCTCAAGAGTCTGACGTGGAAAGTGACTCTGTTGCGGATGAAATATTCTTTGTTGATGATGTCGAAAAAACCATCCAAGAAGTAAGAGATTCTCATATTGACGCTGCAAAGAACCATGCCACTCCTTCATTGAACAACGCGCTGTACAGCGATGATGATTTTTGAAGCAGGATTTCAGTCGCCGCGGAATCCTGACCAAAAGGCCAGAAAAAGTCATCCAACACAATGTTGTGAGCATTACGAACAAGACAAAGACCAATGTGAAGTGTATGCTGCATGCAATAATATCTTGTTCCACGGGACAAGCTCAGCTACTTTCAATGGCGCTGTGTTAGATATTGGAGCTCAAAAGAGTGTTGTAGGATTACAACAAGCAAAGGCATACGCCAAGTATATGGGGATACCTTACAGGGTGAAAGAATCAAATATTGCCTTCCGTTTCGGCGATACTATACACAAAAGTCTAGGGAAGATGTACGTCAGAGTACCATCACCCTGTGGGGCCTTCGTACCACTGCAAATCGATGTCGTATCTGCTGACGTTCCAATGTTAGTTGGACTTGATGTGTTGGATAAGCAAGGTTGGTATGCAGATAACACTACAAATATGCTCGTATGTCCTTCTACAAACACCCGTACTCCCATAACTCGAAAGTTCGGTCATTTATACCTTGAGTGGGGTGTTATCAACACATATTTTGCAAGCAAGAGCTAACTAAGCTACACAAACATTTCTTCCATCCTTCAGTACAAAAGTTGTACGATCTCATCAAGAGGGCAAAGCCTGAAAAGGCAACTATAGAAACTCGCAGGCTCCTAGAAGAAATACAGACTGCGTGCAAGACCTGTACTGAGCTTGGACCAAGGCCAGCAAGATTTCAAGTGTCTATACCAGGTGAAGTAATTTTCAATCAAGAGTTGGCTCTGGATTTGATGTGGATACTCTCGAAGCCACTACTTCACATTGTTGATACACAGACACATTTTAGCTCTGCAGGATTTTTACATGGTGAATCTAGCGAAGATATATGGAAGTCATTCCTCGAAAATTGGGCTGCTTTGTACACAGGATATCCAGATCGATTCCACGTGGATTCTGGATCTGCCTTCACTTCTAAGAGATGGACTGATATATGCAACTCTGTCGGCATAGAACTAAAGATCTCTGGAATTAGAATCCATCATTCTCTTGGATCTGGCGAACGGTATCATGCACCACTCCGAAGAATCTTCTTCAAGATACAAAATGACTTTCCAAGTCTAAGCATTAATTTAATACTGCGCCTAGCGACAAAGGCCATGAATGATACAATGGGGCCGGAAGGGCTTGTGCCATCCTTGCTCGTCTTTGGAGTTTTACCAAGATTCCCAATCACCGACTCAAAACTTCCAGAACAAGCAGACAGAATGAGGGCTTTGAACATTGCTAGAAAGGAAATGGCAATAATTACAGCTGAATTGAGAATACAAAGAGCTATGAAAGCGAACATCCCTTCTGCTTCAGACCGTATAATCAAACCGGGATGCAACTGTTTGTTTATCATGAGAAGGACAAACGATGGAAGTCCGGATATGTCTGTGTGCGAAACTATGGAAAGGTTATCCTAACAAGTGACAAGAGTGGAAAACAATTTAGATATTCTATTGAGGATGTCATTCCCTTTCAAGATGACACTCAAATATGCCTCTTAAAAACAATGCACAGTACGTTTAAGAGGTTCAGAAGCAATACAACACAAGATATCGGTATTACAGAGACTTTAATGCCAAACGACAAAAGAAGAAACAGTGAAATCTTCAATGAAGCTAAAGAAAAAGAGCTCAAGGGTCTAATTGCGCGTGACACATGGGAAAAGGGTTAAACTATCACAGCTACCATCTGATGCAAACGTTTTAAATGGACGCTTTGTGTTAAGTATCAAAAATGTTGGTTCAAAAGATGAGTTGTACAAGGCTCGGTTTGTCGTACAAGGACACAAAGACTCTGAAAAAATGTATCTAATACATAATGCGTCTACTCTGAAACAAAGCTCTACAAGACTAATTGCATCAATTGCATCTACTTTTAGCTTCCGCATATTTTCTCATGATATCTCACAAGCGTACCTACAGAGCATGGACAAACTGACGCGAGATGTCTATATTAAGCCTCCGAAAGAGCTCAAACTTGAAGGCGATGAAGTACTGAAGTTACTTAAGCCTTTGTATGGACTGTCAGACTCGGGCGATTACTGGAAGAAGACTTTCCACCTCCACATGCGCGATGATTTGCATATGCACACTCTCACTGGAGATCCATGTTTTTTCTATTACAAGTCGGAAGGAAAATTGAGCGGGGTGGCAGGTACTTTTGTTGATGATTCACTACTCGCTGGAGATAAGAATTTCCAAAGCCACTCTAGCCAGACGCTCACTAAGTTTGAATCAAGACAAAGGGAGTGGGACAATATCAATTTCATTGGTTGTAATCTTAAGATGCTGGAAACTGGAGAGATTCAAATATCTCAGAGTGAGTACCTCAGAAAGATACAACCAGTATCAAAAGGTTCAGATTATGAGGAATTTAGATCGATGAGAGCACGTTTAGCATGGATATGCCACTCCAGACCTGACATATGCGCAGCTATAAGCATGACAGCACAAATAACTGCAGCATCCTTCAACGCAGAAAAAATAACTGTACTGAACAAAGTAATCAAGCATCTGCAGAAAACAGCTAATAATGCTCTTTTATACAAGAAATTGGACGTTGATTCTATCGCAATCAATGCATATGCTGATGCCAGTTTCAGTAACAACAGCGACCTCACATCTCAACTGGGCTTCATCGTTGTGCTCAAGGATAAGCATTACCAATCAAATATTATCCATTTTACGAGTTACAAGTCAAGGAGGGTAGTGCGATCCATATTAGGTGGGGAGGTATACGCATTCTCAGATGCATTTGATTGGGCATTTACATTCAGACATGACTTGGAAAAGCTTATGGGACGAAAAGTTCCTCTGTCGATGTTTACAGACTCAAGATCCCTATTTGATAATTACCAAGGCTTCGTCAACGAAAGAGAAGAGACTTATGATCGATCTCACTGCATCAAGGGAAGGATATGAAAAGAATGAAATATCGGACATTGGGCTAGTTCGATCGGAACATAATCCAGCGGACGGACTAACCAAAATTGGAAAGTGTCCAGCACTGGAACAGCTGATGCATAATAACTGCAAATTCCCAATTGAACAATGGATAGTCCGACGATGAGTCACAGCCATTTCGGTAAGAAAAAACTGCGAGTGTTGTAATTATTACACGAGACATCGAGGAGAGTGGATAATTATCATCTACATTTAGTGGCAACACAACATACGAACACGTAATCTCAAATAATGAGAGTGACTCAATAACCTGTGCAAGTCTGCACATCTCTAATTCTTAGTTGTATTCAGAATAGTACTTAAGGAACAATGTCAAAAGATAGTTGTAGATCACTAGGATCATCAATTTACATTCTACTTACATTCTCACTTTGAGTAAACAAGGTACACTGTTCACATCACACGAACCTCCAGCGTATCAGTGCGCTAAGGACAGGCATCGTTTGATAACGGTTGACTCATAAGTGGACAGCTTGGCTCCGGCCGCGTCTACTAACCTATTGACGTACCAGTGGACAGTTTGGCTCCGGCCGCGTCTACTACACCGGTTCTGTCATAGTTAAACTACATGAAAAATATATTCCATTATAGGATACAACAGCCAATGCCAAGTGTAAACGTGTACAGCGTTTGATCTGAAATTTCTCAGAAGAGGACGAATCCGAGACAACTTACCCTCGAGTCCAAGCGCTGCCTGATCTCGTCAGATTATACCCATCGGCAACGCGCTGGGGAATCGAAATGAATCGCGGCCGGCATTGCAGCGTATCCGAGAGCCAAGCTGGAAGAGTCGTGGCTCCTAACTCTTCTCCCATTCATGATCCAGTCATCCAATGAGGTCCTGCATCGTGTGATCAATCCTACCTTTGCGGCTACCTCGCACAACTCTTCGCGCTGCTTGCCACAGCCTCTCCAAAATATATTCAACATTGTACGAGCTCCTACTCATCTCCAATAACCAGTAGCCCACTCCGCCCTCGGCTATCCAATCCGTCCCTCACTTGTTCACCGCAGCGGTCCGCCGTCGACGCATGTTTCTAATTGTGTTCCGCTGCAATCTGAACTGCGAGTTCTCAATCCTGTCAGAAAATATTCCACCAACTAGACAGGACACACAGACTCCCCAACAATTGGGAGGCTCCACTTCTGCCACACATGAAAATTTCGAGCGCCACTACATCCGTTCCCTTTTCCGAATTGATTCCTCAAAATCCCTTTGCGAAACATGCAACGAGGTTATCGCCATGACATCGCTGCACCTGATGATGCAATGGTTCCATGCTCCATGACATGCAGCGTTCAAGAATAACATACCTGCGCTTGTTCACGAGTGCATCCCGTACACTGACTGTCACAATGCTCTTCAACACGTAATAATCACGCCCCCCTCGCTTCCTTTGCTCCTCCCACGACCAATCGACAAGCAATAGAAAAGACACGCACACCGTTACTCGTTCACCTCTCATCTTTATTTAATGCCCCCGTCCACACTTACCACCTTCACCAGCTCGCTTCACCGCTCACAGTACATCTACCCTTCCTTCCGCAGTACAAACAAGGCGTTACAAGCATGTTTGGCTTCTCTATCGCCTGCATTGTTCAGACCCTGTTGTCTGTCGCGCGTGCCTACGACTCGTCACGCGCTCCTTCGACACTGCATCCATCTTCCCAACCTCAACATGATTCCGCGCCCGCAGTATGCGCAATAACACCCACCAGCAAGCGCATCATGGCTGTGCTCAAAATGGCTGACACTTCAGATCTCACGATCTACAACGCCATTCAGCCTCAATCCCCGTCTGCCACAAATGTCTGCAATCACATCGCTTGGCAATTGCATGGCACGTCACACCGTGCCCCGTTCGATTCGTTGATTATGAAACGTATGAACTGCTCTCCATTTCATGTCTATCTGTGATTGGACCAGGACATGATTCCTTGTCGCAGTTTCATCATTTGTTAATTGCTGTCCACATTGCGTGTCATCAAAAACAGACTGACACGTAATATACTTTAAGTTGCAGTAATGCGATCTACCCGTTGTTGCTGTTGCTACCCATAAAGTTAGACATAAATACGCAGCTTAGATTAGTAAAAGCAGAGACATGATCATTCTGCTCTGTTCATTGCAGCAGTCTCCCAAGAGCTACCTCGACAAACCAACAATCAGGCTCTGCAACCGATTCAACTAAGAGATACAGCGAACTGTTACCTTTCGTTTCAAATTGATGCTCGCTCATCGTTGCGTCCGTCAATCATTCGCATTACAGAGCATCATTTCGGTCGGTAGCTGGCATTGCCGCATGGAGGTGCTCCATACCTCTTGCGCCATTGCCCTCGGAGCATACAGCGGCGAGTTGCGTATTGTTTCGCTCCGCAGCGGCAAACAAACTCATATTCTGCGCGGCCATGGGCACAACTCCATCGTTGGATTGTGTACCGTCGAATCGGAGCGTATGGTTTCCTGCGATTCCACGGGAACGTTCATCACTTGGAACGAGGAAACGCCCGCTCGCTGTAGTCGTATCCCCGGATTTGGCGGCGGAGAATACGTCGAGTCCATGCAGCTGGTGTCACCGAATCGAGCCGTGGTTGGCACGCAATCCGGCCTGCTGTGACTCGTTGACGCATGCAGTGGCGACGTTATCAGCATTGCCAGAGCGCATAGCAAAGCGGTGAACGCGCTCGCCATTGCCGCTGACGGATCATTTGTTGTATCTGGTTCGTCGGACGGCTACGCGAGAATATGGAGTGCTCAAACGTTGCAGCCGGCCGGCGAGGTGCCAATTGGCCATGCGACGTCTTTGAACGGCTTGGCAGTGAGCCGGTGTGGAAGTCTCATGGCCTCGGCGGGTACGACGGGACGATTCGGGTGTGCAATATATGCACATCGATGGGGAGTTGTGAAACGCTGACAGCGCACAGCGGGATTGCACTGTCGGTGGTGTTCAGCGCTGATGGGAGCACGCTGTACTCTGGCGGCAGCGAGGAAATCTGCGTGTGGGATGTGGGCAGTGTGGAAGGCGGTATCCGACTCGTAGTTAAATTGGAAGATGAGCGGATGCGGAATGTTTCGTCGCTGCGAATGAGCGCAAATGGATGTGAGGTGATTGCGTTGGCATTGACAAATAGCTATATTCTTACAGCCACTTACAGCTCTCCTCTAGTACTTAACCTCCGCCGTCGCTCCACTCCGTCAATAAACAGCTAAGGAACACTGTTCTCTTCACAGGTTATGGACCCAGACGCACCAAGCGCATCCCCACCCACCGACATTCCCTCTCCAGCACGAGATCTCTCTGACGACCAATCTGCTCATTCTGCCACAACACCTGCACAAGTCCCCAGCGACACACCAACCGGCGACGACAACTTCCGCCCACCTCACATTCCATTGGCGACGACGACTACCGCCTACTATCTTGCACCCATGACTATGTCGGATGTGGAATTTGTCACGGTGCACCAGAGTGATTACAGTACACTCAAGTTCCATTAATGGAATTCGTACCTTAACGAATTTCACTACACATGACGAGACTATCGATATCGTAACTCTTATGTTGAACCCTCTATCACAGTCTCGAGTCATTCGAACCTTCGAGTATATCTCTGCCAATCTGTTCTCTCTCTATAACCAAAATCACTTGTTACAAGTAGTATAAATACTCTCTAGCACCAACCGCTTGCAATTAAAAGAACCAGCACAGTGGCACCGCTGCAACTAGCAACTTGAATTCGACGGACTTTGACAGGTTATGGCCCAGAGCCGAACCGATTCGCTATTGTGCTCAACATTCGTTCATAATCCAAGATCATACTTCCATCCACAAGGCCCTCCAACAGTGCAATCAATCTTCGAAACAGTGCCAGAAACAATAGAATTGCAATGGCTGAAGAAGAGAAAATACGCATCAAACCTTTTGATGAGAACGGTGACTACCGCCTGTGGAAAATAAGAGTCGAAGCATCATGTGAGGCAAAGGATCTCACTGAAACGCTGATACATGACTCAAACCCATATGAAGAAGACAGCCCGAAGAAGAAGTCCTTTGATACTTCTCAGAAGAAGGCCAGTCACATAATCATTCATGCTCTCAATGATAAACCACTACGTGTTATCAGATCTGTCGTTGGTAGGCCATTTCAAATGCTCAAGAAGCTTGATGAGCGTTATGATTCTAGATCTACCGCCTCACGTATATCAAAGATGACTGAGCTTGTATCGCTCCGCTTTCATGATGTGCAAAAGGACATGGGGTCACACGTTGACAAGATGGCAGCACTAATTGAACAATTAAGGTCAATGGATACTAAACTACAAGAGGAGTTTGCTGTCGCACTCCTTGTAGCATCTGTGCAAGCTCCTGAGTTGGCACCAGTCACGGCCGCTATAAAAACGCTGGCTGATGAAAGCGCCAATTGGGAGGATATAACACAACGATTAATAGAAGAACAGCGTGCGCTCAAGTACAAGGTAAAACCGCAACGTGCAAATGCAATTACTCAATCAGCGTGCCAGATTTGTGATCGCCGAGGGCACTCAACGAAAAAGTGCTACTTGAATCCGAATAATCCGAATAATCGTCTCAATTTAAGTGGAAGTAGCACTATTAAGGAGAAAGCGCTGAAGGATACACCAAGTGCTCCAATTGCATTTGAAAATACGGTTACAAAAGATAAGAGAAATACTAAGAAGAAGGAAGTGCGTGTTGCAGTGGCAAGCTATAGTCGTTGGAAATGCATGTATGATGCTGGACTCTGGCAAAACAACACATATGACGAAAGTATCTCAAGTCTTACAGAATAGTTTGTATGCAACGTCCCGATATCCCTTGGAGATGACTCAAAGATTAATGCAGAACGCACAGGATCTCGTACAGTGCAATGGAGCACACCAACAGGTACAGAAACTATAGAACTATCGAACGTTCTTGCAGCAAGAATCCTGGCAATGGATCTCCTCTCTATACCAGCACTAACTGCTAAAGGAATCTCCGTGCTATTTACAGCGAAGAAAGCGTTTTTAATTGATGTTGATAACAGCAATTCAATTATTGGTATTGCCCATCGTGACAACAACGGCTTGTACTTCATAGGTACAGAAGAGATTGGCGCATCATGTAGTGCGATTGAAAATAATGAAGATGATAACGTGAAAGCAGCCATGGCAGTGGTAACACTCCAACAAACGCGAAAACAGTCACCCATGCCTTTTCGTAACGCAAGTGACAGTGATAATGAGAGTGACACAGCAACCCAAACTACTGATACTGCATGTGAAAGTATCTCTTCCGACAGTACAAACCCAAGTAATAGTGATACCGAAGTGGATGTCGATGACGTCGACATGGATCAAATCGATTTGTCCGGATTGGAAACCCCCCAAGCTGCAATGAAAACTATACTCTCGATGAGAATGGCAATTCTAGCTATGAGCAAGTGTGGCAAAAACGATTGTCCCACTTTGGATCACTACAAGATATCAAGCGTATGATACAATCTGGAAACTACCACCAGTCTCTGGAGATGTTATTAAATGCAGTCCATGCACTGGAGGAAAGTTCCGGCGTAAATATGACGGAAGCATTACCAAGGAATGTTCCCCAGGAGCACTCCATGCTGACCTTGTTGGTCCAATTATTCCTCCATCGCGCTCAGGACATCGCTATTTCTTGACAATAGTGGATGAATATTCAAGGTTTATTGAAACTATACCACTCAAGACGAAAGGGGAAACATCTAGCGCACTATTGCGCTCTTTTGCTATATTTGAAAGACAGTCAGGGACATATGTGCGTGTATTACACACTGATGGCGGATCAGAATTCTTTCCTGTCCAAAGAGAACTGCAAAAGAAAAGGTGTTATTATACACACGGCTTCACCGTACACGCCTGCTCTAATGGACTTGTGGAAAGAAGCCAAGGTGCTTTGCGGTCTGCTGTACGATCAGTACTTATTGAGTCAAATCTTCCTCTCTCTTTCTGGAGTGAAGCACTTGAACATGCCTGTCAATGCAAAAATGGAATGACACATGCTTCAACTAAGCAAGTACCCTATGAAAGACTATTTGGAGTGACTAATCCACACATCAAGCATATACGTCCATTTGGATGCAAGGCATTTTTTGCTCCTAACAAGAAGCGCCTAGGCAAGTTTGAATCTCGTGCAATCCATGGCATCACCTTGGACACGTCAAGGGCGGTATATACAAGATACTCTGCGGTAATGGATTCCATGTAACCAAACATGTTCAATTTAATGAGTTGGAGTTCCCTGGACTTGGTTTACTGAACACAGACAACAGTCTGGTTCCTGACGGGAGCGACTCCGATGTGGAGCAGGAATTCTATATACCTAGCTACACAGAAGACTCGTCATCAGAAAATACTACTGATACAAACGAAAATGATGCTTCTGATGATGATGAAATCATAGAGCCTGAGTCCATATACAATGCCAGAAGTCATGATACTGATGATGGCAGTCACAGTGATCTATCAAATCAATGTGAGGATAATACTGTGACAATCACAGATCTATTTCCTTCCAATGAGGACGATGCACAGCTCTCAGGAGAAGAAACCAATGAATTTGACACGTATGATATGAGAGCAGCGACAGCATTGCCACAAATGATCACAACATGTGATGAACCTACAGTGCAAGAAGCGCTTTCATCACCAGAGCGTGAACATTGGATCAAAGCAATTGAAGAGGAATTCAACTCATTGCAGAAGGCAGGTACATGGCATTCAGAGCCATTAGACAACCCAGTGAAACAACCTGCAAATATACTGCCATCTGGAATTATTCTGAAGTTGAAGAGGGATGCGATGGGAAAACCTTCGCGCTTCAAGGCCAGACTTGTGGCCAGGGGGAATCTTCAGCGTCTCTACAATGAAAATTATGCAGATCTATACGCACCTGTTGTATGCTTTGAGCTGTTCAGGTTATTACTCACTCTGGCAGCTGCATTCGGATGGTCTAGATGTCACTTAGACATCCAATCCGCCTTTCTATATGCGAAACTTCCGGACACACTGTCTATTTGGCTCAAGCCACCATCTATTATTGGGATAACAAGTGCAAATGGCTCAACTGTTAAGTTGTACAAGTCTTTATATGGCCTAAGGCAGGCACCGAAGCTTTGGTATCAAGAGCTCACTGCAGTTCTGCGTTCCATTCATTTCAGGCCTATTAAAGCCAATGAATGCATCTTTATTCGTTCTGAATCGTTCGGATTTGCTATCATACTGGCATATGTTGATGATCTGGCCCTGTTTGGAAGTGATAGTCTACTCACTGTTGTGAAGAAGGATCTTGCAAGACGGTTCAATATAACGGACCTTGGAGCCAGCGAGTTTTTCCTTGGGGTTCGGGTGATGAATACCACTACAGGATATCACATATCACAGAGTGCATTAGCACATAAGATCATACGAACTGCAAATATGTGCAATGCTAACCCTGCCAAATCGCCATTACCCAGTGGACATGTCCTATACGATCCAAAACAAGAACGCTCCGAACAATCTAAGATGGAAATGTTAAACGTCCATACGCAGAAGTATTGGGTGCAATGCTGTACCTATCTACTCGCACACGACCTGATATTGCCTCAGCTGTTTCTATGCTCGGAAGTACCAATCAGCACCATGAGCAAAGCACTGGAGAATGATGAAGCAAGTTGTGAAATATTTGATTGCCACTTCGTCATGGGGAATCAGGATTGATGGAAAGAACGGAAAGGCCATCCTTGAGGCATGGTCGGACTCTGACTGGGCTCGGGATCTTCACAAAAGAAGGTCACGCAGTGGAATCGTCATCACTGTGAATGATGGCCGATATGGTGGGCATCTCGACTACAGACTACTACAGCATTGTCTACGGCTGAGGCAGAGTTCAATGCATTGTCTGAATGTGTGCGCCAGGTCATATGGATTCGTGGTTTTCTCAGTGAATTTGGTATCAAGCAGGTGAGTGCAACTAACATCTATCAGGACAACCTGGGAA